>PVKB01004382.1:17335-145289 GCA_004027205.1 Ctenodactylus gundi | reverse complement strand
GATGCGGAGAGCCGGAGTGGACTGGGGAAGGTGACTCGAGCCTTCCTCCACTGAAGTTGAGTTTGAAAAATGAAATAAACAGGAAGTAATGGTGAGCTGAGTCCAACCACAAACATGGCCATCCCTTTCAGCAAATTGCTCTGCACCAGAGCCACTGTTCTCAGGTTGAGCCTCTGTGTGCTAATGCCAGTTACGGAAACTCACCTTCCTGCTCAGTCATTCCAAAACTTACTCCGCTATTCCCTCTCTTTTCAGAAAACAATCTACATTTTTTATGATTGTGCCAGTTAACCTTAATTGTCAACTCGAATGGATTAAGAGGCTTCTGAAAAGTTGATTGGATCACAGCACGGGATATACTCACCAGTGGGTTTTCATTTAGCAGTTCAAAGTTCAATGTGCTAGTAGGAGGCGGGGCCATTGAGGAGATGAGTCACTGGGTGCACGTCTTGGAGAGCCAATCCCTGCAGAGTTCTTCCCCCTGTGCTCTGGCCCCTGGACACCACGAATGGGCCAACTTTGCTCCAACATGTTTTTCCATCATGTTTCTGTCTCATCTCAGATTGACAGCAACGAAGCCAACCAATCGGGACCTAAAACCTCGGAAAACATGAAGCAAATAAGCCGTTTTCTCCTCTAAAATGTGAATGTCCACATCCCTGTATAATCATCTGTATCTGCAGTAAGCTACACACGAGTCGTACTGACGTCTCTGATGCTCACCCATCGCCACGTGGATCGTTCTAGCCCCTTCCCTGGTCTACCTGTAACATCTCACTTCCAGCAGTGAGGACTCTGGCTCGCATCAGGCAAATTCGGCCACCCCATTCCAGTTCCCATGTATGGCAGGATCAGAGTCGCCACACGGCACTGCGAGGAAACCGATTTACCAAGCAGGTGTCAGCGCCTCTGCGACGTCCTCTCTGCCTTTGGTCCTCCATCCCCTGCCACGTCTCCATCTACTCACGCCCTACACGTTTCCTCCGCACCCTTCAGGAAGGTCATTTCATACATGTGTGACGCGGTTAGATTTTTCTGTCACACTTGGCACGGCACACGAGAGTCCCTCTACCTCTGAAGGGACTTTCACATTTCAAGACAGTGTATTCTTTGTTCTGTAAAGTCCCACACTAGTGTCACTGAGCCACTGTTACAGTATCATATAAAACAACTTCCCTGTCATTGTGTGCTTCCTCTGCTCAACCAGCCCCCAAGTCCTTGCGGGTTAATTGTCCCCATGCGCCTTCTCCAGAATGTCACATAATTGGAACCAACCGGTATGCAGATTTTTCAGACTGGCTTCTTTCATTTGACAATATTTAGCTATGTCTCTTGTGGCTTAATTAGGTCATTTCTTCTTTATTAATGAATTTTTTAATTAGTGGACTTTTATGATCAGAAAGTCCATTCTGTTCCCGCCACCGCTGTCTCCTCTCTGGAGCATCGCACAGCCAGAGCAGCTCCGTGCCCGCCCCTTCAGGTGGCTCCTTTCACTTAGTGATACGCACTTCAGCTCTCTCACCATCTTTTCAGAGCTGGGTGGCTCATTTCTCGTTATTGCTGAAGAATATTTTGTTGCGGAGACGAGCCCACTCGTCCAATCGTCTGTTGAAGGACATCTCAGATTGCTTCTAAGATTTGGTAATTATGAGCGAAGCTGCCGCAAACATTTACGTGAGAGGTTTTGTGCGCATAAGCTTTCAAATAATTTCGGCAAATACCTACAAGTGCAAAATTGCTGGATTGTCTAGTAACACTGCATTTAGCTTTGTCAGAAATGGCCCAACCATCTTCGGAAGCGGCGGTCTCTATTCTCTACTCCCAGCTCCGAAGGATGAGGCTCTTTTGTTCCCCGTCTTCGCCTGCATTTGGTGCTGGCAGCATTCTGGTTTTTAGCCGTTCTCATAGGTGGGCCCTGGTATGCCATTATTGCTTTAATTTGCATTTCCCTAATGATAAAAGCTGCTGGGCAATTTTTACGCAGTTAGCTATCATGGCATATTTTAATATATTAAATGTCCTTATCTAGAGATGAATTTTTCCAATATTTTTTCAGCAAAATATAGTGAATTTCTCTTCAACACTCTTCTGATTTTTGGTAAATGTTACTTGCAAACGTTTTGATGTTTTCATGTTCCTGTGTGGATGAAATCTTCAGTGGTCCTGGTTCCTTCTATAAAAAGTCCACTTGAGTAAAACTGTCTTCTATTTAGACTGAAGCCTCTTAATTAATTGTAGCTATTTTTCTTGGATACTCTTGGGAAATCTAGATGTATAAACATGTCATTTGCACATAATTATAATTTTGTTTCTTCACTTATAAGAATTACACCTCTTATTTATGGTTCACGTGTAATGGAAGTAACTAGAAATTGCAGAAAAACATTAAATTAAAAGGATCCACAGTCAAGATCCACAATTTATTTCTAATTTCTACCAGGTTCTAGTGTGATGGCTGCTGATTTAAGATTGGGCTTTCCAGGTAGATAGAAAAAGAATCCTTTCCAAATACCCAATGTCTCTTAGGAAACGAAATAAATTACTCAATTAGGCCTTGACAATGAAGCTGTAGCTGTTTATCTATATGGAAAAATGTGCACAAGATATTGATAAGTTTAATGCAAGGTCCCAAACACTAACAATTCCTTTATTGTGTAAAGAAAACTTAGATACATATCATTATACTTAGGGTTCAAAATGTTCCCTGAGCCAGTCCTGGTGGCACAGGCCTGTACTCCCAACACTTAGAGAACTGTGGCAGGAGGATCATAAGTTCAAGCCCAGCCTGGGCTTCTTAGCAATTGACCAAGATCCTGTCTCAAACTCACAAGCAAAAAATGAGCTGGCATAATATAATGTGAAGACCCTGGGTTCCCTGTGTAGCACTGCAAAAATAAAAACTGTCTGTCTGTGAGTGCCTCCCGTAGAGGGGTTGTTGTGTTAAACTCTTCTGTGGGGGACATGAATAAACATCTCCTCCACCCAGATAGGGCACAGATGACGGACCAAAGTGATGATTACACCAGACTCCAACATGGTGAATCGGTGAGCTCACTGGGTTCACTCACAGAAGAGGCAACTCCAAGGCTCTTGCTTCACCAAAGCCACCTCTGCACAGGTGACCACTGAAAAAGTCACATGCTTGGAGCTCACACACGACTAGCAAGAGCTCAGCCAGTAGGAGGATCTCCTCCCGGCAAAGTGTACCGCTTCTAGACCCTTGCAGAGGTGGGCCCTGGGTCTCGGGTTAGTTTCACGTGAGTCGTTTACTTCCTGAGTCTCAGGAGCCTCCCTCCTCCCTCGGGAAGGAATGTGGAGAGCAGGGATAGGCTTTATCTGCTGCCTTGGACCTCACCAGTCCAGGGTCCTCAGCTCTTGGGTTCCAGGACTCATCCCTGCAGCCCACTGGGCCATCATACCGGCATCCTATGGTCCAGCTTGTCCCAGCACTTCCCAGCCACCATAATCAATCACACAAACCAATCCTCCAATTTCCCCTCTGCTGTGGTTTAGATGTGGACTGCACCTCCCCCGCAAACCTCGTGTATTTGGATGTAGTGGGGTAACTGGAATCATGTACTTTTGGGCGGTGGGGCCTGGCAGGAAGGCGCACATGCTTGGAGTTTGTTGAGGAAGGATTGTGTTTCGTTGAGACTGAGGGGGGAGGCACCCAGGGCGAAGCTTTAAGTTGCGAGTTGTTGACTTGTGGGCCAGGAAGAAAGGAAGGGGCACCCACCCTATGTGTGGGAGGCTGAACTGGCAGCACGAACTAAGTAAAGGAAGGAAGAAGAAACACTGTTACAGTTTCTTCCTGGGACAGCTCTCGCCTTGCTGTGTCTCCTGGTGTCGACTCACTGCCTACTTGGGTTCTGTCTACAATGGGGTGAGCAGCTGTCCAGCCCCATGTGCTTCCACCACTGCCCGCTGCCCATGAATGGACTGTATGAGGCCTGAAACTGTGAGCTCAATAAATCTTTCTTCCCTTACGTTGTGGGTGTCGGGGATTCTGTCACAGCAACAAATAAGTAACTCAGACAGCCTCTATATGCTTATGCTATTGGCCCAGTCTCTCTGGAGACTCTAACATGGTTAAAATGTTTCTGTAAATAATCTTTGCTCTACTGACCCAGCAGCCTCTTCTCTGGAGGTGAGGGTGATGATGAAGACAGACCCGCTGGCTGTCATTCAGTCCCTCGCCGATGTGTCCAGGGCCAGTTCCTCAAACATGGAAGGCCCTTCCAGAGACAACAGAAAGGGCCGGCACTGCGCGGTGATCAAATCTGAAAGACTACGCACAGAAACGTTATCTTGGAGAAGCAGAAGACGGGAGCCTTTTGATTTTACTCTCTATGTGTACCCCTTATATCTGATAGTCTGCCAAATTTGGGGGTGTCTTTCCTCTCTGCCAACAACATGCTTTGATTTCTTTGCTTCTGATGGGAGAGAAATTGCAGGACATCAAGCAGCAGTCACCAGCTCGAGGAGTCCACCCCCTTGTGCCCCTTCTTTAACTGAATTTCAATTCATGTCGCTAAACAAGCCGGGCCAAGGAAAGGGAGTGGAGGGAACAGCTTCACTTCCTCACACCGTGTTGGCTCTTCCTTCTCCTTCAGAGGAATCTCTGGCAGGTTTCACAGCTTTAAAAAGACGGAAAAGCCAGGTATTGTCTGATATTGAAAGTTCCCTGGCTATGGTGTTGCCAGGGATCCCAGGTGCTGCTCTGTGCCTGTGTCTTCTGTGGACCGAACACTTGTATGCTCGTGTGTGTCCTCACAGACCAATTCACATATATGTATCACCCATGTCCTGTTTCTTAGAAACTGTGCTTAGGTATAATTGTACAGCTCCCCCAAACAGCAGCCGAAATATATTACAAACTGATTTATTTTCCTCTTACCTAAATGAAATCTGGCAAGGAGAATTCCAGGGCTGGCTCAGTGCTCCCATGGGCGTGGTGCCTGGGGGTGTCCACCCTGCTTCCTCAGGGTCCCGCCCACACCCTCGTATCCTCAGAATGCCTGCCAGAATTCTAGCTTCTGTGTTCCTAGTTCAAACAGGAAAGGAAGAAAGGACAAAATGCAGGCAGGCAGAGAAATTGGCCCCCTGCTCTCACCTAGAGCAGGGGAAGATGGGACGCGGTACCACAAAGCTAGTTATGTGCAGTCGAGAGAGAAGAAAGGCCCATTGGAGCAGAGACAGCAGTCTCTGCCACGGAGAGGCTGGCATCTGGCCTCGGGAGATGGCCACTGACACCACAGTCTGCAGCCTGGGTCTTAGCCAACACCCAGACATCAATGCAGCCCCCTTCCAAGTCCCATTTGAATATCACGCCAGATATTTTCTTGCTAATCCTGGCCTGCTCACTAGAAGGTGGGATTCTTCAAATATCTGAGCTCACGCACCTCACATGGGTGAGCAGGGGACATCTGAGGGTTTTTCTAGAATCCCAGCCAAGGCTTCCTAAGCTCTACCAGGGCCCAAGGGACAGATGACTTCCAGGGAAGGAGATTAGTGTCGCCAGCTCTGTCCCCTTTGATGTTTTCTCTTGAGGCATGAAAGAAGCACCCAAGCTAACATCTAATCAAAATACTTTTTACCTCCATGAGGATACCAATAAAGGAAATTTTGCATGACTTTGATATACATCAAAAGGAAAAAAAACAAGCAAAATGAAACAAAGAGTATGCAGATATGTGTCTTAATCACTTTGCTCAATGCTGGGACACAACTCAGCACCCACAACTTAAAGGAGGAGAGGTTTATTTTAGCTCACAGTTTCAGAGGTCTCGGTCCATGTGTGGTCAGCAAGCTTCAAGGCAGAAAAGGCACTAGGAGAAGGTCCTGGCTGGGGAAACTGCCGATGCCCATGGCAGCCAGGGAGCTGAGAGGGAAGGGCGGATCTGGGGACAAAAATACTCTCCTCCAGGTCACAGCCCTAGTGACCTGCCTCCACCCAGCCCTGACCTTCTAACAGCACAGGAAGCCATCAGTTGGTCAGTCCAATGATGAGTGTAGCGCCTTCACGATCCAGTCCCCTTCTGGGAACATGAGACTTTGGGGTTCATTCTAGATCTGCACCGTAACAGTGCAGCATAATTCAAAATGAAGAGATAAACATCTTGCACCAAGAGCCTTTGGTCTATGCAGAAGCCATGAAGATCCTGACTGGCCCTGCTAAAAACATAGCCCTCACCTGCTAAGTCTCCTGATGTCCTTACATGCAGGGTGACACCCTGAGATGAGACAATATCAGAGGTTGTTTTTTCTTCCTTCTTCTTCCACTTAAAAAATACCAAGATTTTTTTTCTTCTAGACATACACCTTTATTTCCTCAAAAGTAAAAACATTTTCCCCCCACTTGAAGTCCTTAAGTACCTAAATTCAATATAGGCATGCTTACGTTTGAATGCTTTCATAGACTTCAATACTCTTTGTTGCATTACGGTAAGAACACTCACACAAGATCTGCCTTCCTAGGCTTGGTAGGGGCACAATACACTGTTGTTATCTATAGAAACAGCAGATCTCTGCAGCCCGGGACTTTCACAGGACCTACTTTCGCTTGTTGTCTGGTAATAATCGTGCCTCCCTCGTGTATTTACACACTCTTTAGAAGAAATCGGTTGACAAGGATCCTATTGTTAAACGCGTGTGCGCCAAGCCAGGTGAAGGCACCAGCCTGGGCTCTTCTCCAGTGAAAGATGAGTCTCAGTGGGGAGAAATCACCAGCCTCACAGCTCTGGACGGGACAGAAAGGAAATCAATAGAGTCTGGCCAACAAAAGATGATAAATCCAGACTGAACAAGGGAAGAAGTAACTCCCAGAGCTAATCTCAGTGAGGGTTTCACCAAGTGTTTATAGTGCTAAGAATTTACCCAATTCTCTCAAAGTTTGGGGGGAGGGGAACAAGCCACCAAAATTTCCCAGCTGTTGTAGAAAGTCATTCGTGCTTTTGGAGACATGTGTCAGATTCTTTTACGGTTCTGCCTTTTGTGGATCCATTTTGAACATCTGTAATTTTTTAAAATGAAATCTCCTAGCTGTAGATTTCAGATCCATCAGCGCTGAGTTGAGCATGGTGTGTATTCATAACGTACCCTCCTCCTCTGGTCTGTACAAACAGCGCCTTTCCCTTTCCGGGCAGCCACATTAGTTCTCCAGTGGCTTAGCTTCCTGAGCTGCTCGAGGGCTGCCATCAATAAATTAGGGACCTCCATTTTTATTGTATTGACCACAGTCTGTGAAGGCGGGAGACATAACCATGCCTTTTGCCGACTAGATTCTCACTCACCACACTCAGTCCTTCACTCCTGACAGCAGATGTGTGTGGCTTTCCCCCACGCACCAAGGAGTCTCCAGCGAGCTCCAGCCTGCTGCCCTGCAGTGCAACTCAATTCTCACACTGTCTCCGCAGCAACAGCGTCAGCTCCTACGGGCAAAAGGCTCAGGACTGACCCCCTCTATGTCAAATGCCAGTGCCGAGCCCCAGGTGTGGCCTGCACTTTGCCTTGACTGCTGTAAGCTGGGGTCTCACTACCCTCTTTCTGGGGGTGCAGTGCCTCAGAAGACCCAGGGGAATGTTCTACTTAACAGCTACAACACAGTATTAGGGATTTTTTTTTTTTTAAATGAGCAGCGAGAGCAAGACTAGACGAGGAAAGGCAAAGAAAGGACCCCAGTGTGGGACCCTCTGGCCCTGCGGAGTTGGAATGACCTACAGTCTTAGCCTATAGCTGTACTAATTTTTTTTTTTTTTTTTTTTTTTTGGTAACCAACCCAATGCTTTCCCAACCCTGCCCTTTTAAGAGATATTTCATCGTGTGTATATGTTAATTTTGATTATGGTAAAAAAAAAAAAAAACCTTAAGATAATCAACTTACCAAGAAAAAGGTTATTTTGGCTCACGGTTTTGGAGAGTTTAGTCCAAAACTATTTAGCTCTGTAGCTTTTGGCCCTGCGGCACATCATAGTCAGAGCAGGTCATGGGGCAGAACTGTGTGTCTACATGTGCTACTGGAGATTAAACCTATGCTCTCCACCACACTGAACTACATCTCTAGGACTGAAACAGGGTCTAGCTAAACTGCCCAAGCTGGCCTTGAACTTGTGATCCTCCTGCCTCGCTCTTTCAGAATGCTGGGGTTATAACCATGTGCAACTACATGTAGCTATGGCTGTTGTTGCTGCTGTTATTTTTGCAGTGCTGGGGATTGAACCTAGGGACTCATGGGTGCTAGCCAAGCATTCTACCTCTGATATGCACCCTAGCTCATGAATTTCTTTTTATAAATCCCAATACCACAGCTCTGGTAGGAGCCTTCCCTCAGTGATTTCTTGCTCTCTTACATCAATCATACTATTCAGACTCAACAATTGTCTTTAAATCAAATTGCTCTTTCCACTTAAATAATTACTATCTTTTGCCCTGGAATGTGTGTACTGCAGTCAGTTCTGACACTTGCTATTGTTGAGGTAGTGTTAGACCCCACGGGTCAAGGTCAAAGTCCTCCACCGGACAGTCCCCACCTCCCAAACTAGCTGCCAGATCTCAGGAGTTATTTGCACTTCTGACTGACCAGCTATAAATTCATAAATTTCCCATGAGTCCCTTAAGTTCCACAATTGCTAGAATGATTCACCAAACTCACTACAATCTTCTCATAATTGCAATTTTATTACAGAGGATATGGACCAGGAACCAGCAAATGAAAATACACACAGGAGAGGCTGGGGCAGCCTTCTCGGGAAACCTGGCACGCCACCTGCCCACAGGAAGCCCTACTCAGTCCCAAAGTTCACAGCTTTCATCAGGGCCTCATAGAGTGACTGACGGACTCAGTCACTGCCCTCAAGAGTGACCTCCTCCTCCAGGCCCAGCCCCCTTCCCCAGAGGTTCGACAACTTGAAGCCCAATCCTCCAAGCATGCACTTGGCCATCTTTTCTCATAAAGTGTCCAACCTCAGACATTTTGCTAAAGGAAAATGGTCTAATATACACAGGAAACAGAAACTACCAGGACTGTAAGAAGAAGTAGACAAATCTACTGTTCAACCTAGAGATTAAATAAGCAAGTCTTGGGTCAGTTCTGACTTTGGAAGATGTGGGGAGGGCAGGTTTTGTGTGTGAGTGTGTGTGTGAGAGACAGAGAGAGAGAGAGAGAGAGAGAGTATAGTATTGGGGATTGAACTCAGGGTCTTTGCACTGAACTACATTCTCAGCCTTTTGAGACAAGTTCTTGCTACATCCTTAAATTGCCCAAGCTGGGTTCAAACTTTTGATCTTTCTGCCTCGGCTCCCTAGAAAGCTGAGATTATCGTATTCTGGTTTTAAAAATTCCACTTTTGATGCTATTTTCTCTTACTCTTTCTTATATTCTGCTTTTTAAAATAACTTTGAATTGAAGTCTTAGGTTATTTTTAGTTTTTCTTATTTATTACTCAAAATATTTAAGGCCTTGAATATTTTCAGGGTGAACATAGTTTTAGTTGGCTCCTTTTGTTTAAATGTGCAGTACTTTATAAGTATATAGTGCTTTCACTATTACTACTTTTTTCTTTTTTCCACTATTACTAGTTTCTAAATAAACTTTATTAAAAGTCATATTTTTCTTTGTCCAATGACTTTTTCCCCCTCTCAGAAGACTTCCAGTATTAATCAAAGGAAGAAAATAGACAACTAAGGCAATAATATTCACCAAAGAAGTTAAACACATAAGGAAAGACCTATGTCCCTGAACGGAAAGTCTAAATATTTCAAATACGGTAATTCTTCTTAGATTATCATAATATCTAGTTTATGCTCAACAGAGTATTTCCATAGCTCATTGAGTAGAATCCAGGCACAGGAATAGTGAGGGAAACCATGTGCTTCCACACGATAAAATTGGTAGAAGGCCTGATAACGTGGCATGATCCTGTCACCAGAATATCCCAGAAAAGGACACTCATGTGTACACTAAAATCATTTATAATGTAGATGACGCAGACCTTAGGAAAGGAACAGGTAGAAAGGTTAGCATGTCAGAGGAAAAGCCTGGGGCATGTAGTAAATGCTACTGAGTTGTTGGCTAAGAACATTGGGAAAATTGAAGATACAATCTCAACAGGCACCAGAGTAAGTGGCAGATGAATTAACATCAGCCCAAAAGCAGAACCGATGAAAGAAGCAGCAGAAATGGAAATGATCGCTCACCTTACGCCAATATGGAAAGGGACTTCCGTACAGTAACACAATATGTTTTGTTTTTATCAAAGTAATACATATGCTATGTAAAAATCATAACACATACATACTTAAAAACTGCCTGCAATTCCATATCCCACAGTTTCATATCAATACTTAATATAAAAATTTCCAGTGATTACATGTGACTGTGCATATGATACCCTCGTATACGTTATCTCACTAGCGTGTGAGGAGGTGATTTGAACTGTAATATGTAGCTCACTTTCTCTCCTTTACTGCTGGCAGGGCAAGAACAGTGAGAAGGATCAGGCCCGGCATGTCACTGTCCCCACCCTGTTCTTCAGGTGGAGGCTGGAGGAATGGCACAGCCATCAAAACGCTTACAGTGCAGTTTCAAGGCCCTGAGTTCAATTCCCCAGCACCACATAAAAATCTGGACATGGTGTTGCATGCTTGTAATCCCAGCACTCAGGAGACTGGGGCAGGCAGATTGTCCTGAATCCAAGGCAGGCCAGCCTGGGCTACACAGTGAGTTCATGACCAAGCTGTGCTACAAAGCAAGACCCTGCCTCTAAATAAATAAATAAATGTTCTTCAGGTAGAGGCTGACCCAGCTAGAGGAGCCCCAAACCATTCTCTGCCTTCTAAGCTCCCCACCCGCCAGCAGCACATACTGGAGTTTAACCTACACAGACACCTAAACCCATCTGGGAATTTTTCCATCTGTCTTTTATGGGACCCCAGACCCAATATACACAACTTAAGAGAGCACAGTTCACAGGTCTCAGTGCTTACGTGGTCAGCCGGCGATAGCATGGAAGAATGGCCTGGCAGGGATAGGAACTCATCCCACCTGAGTCAGGCAGCGGAGAAAGGAGGGCACAGCCCACAGCAAGATCCGCCTAGCCCACCTGGGACGTGCTGGCCGCGCAAGAAACAGCAATGATTCATCTTTTCTCCCAGCATCCCTCATCTTCTCCCCGCCCTTGGCAGGAGTCACAGCATCTCTGGCCTTGCAGATGGCTGGGGTAGTGATGGTCATACACATCACAGTGATCACAGTGAGATATAGCAGTTTATGGCCACGTAATTCAGTGATCCAGATGTCCCCTTATAGGAAACAGTCACCTAGGATTTAAAGCCGAGTCCCCCTCCCTGACCCAGGACTTGCGACCCTCTGGAAGTTACCCTGCTCAGATCCTTGTTCTCTTCCTCCCCCATCAGTGGGGTGAGTGCCCAGGGTGGGGACCACGGAGAGGGCAGGGTATTCCCTGCCTGGGACTGTGCTTACCCTCTGGTTTCTGCGTGTGGCAGGTGTTTGGGACTGACCCACCACCTAGCCACCTCTGCCACAGCTCTCTCCAGAGTTATCCTACTCAAAGCGTTTGCCAGAAGCCAATTACTGCCCCGCTCACACCATCAATATGGAGCAGGCTCAAGAACCGCACACACGGTTTTTACTGCTTCTACTGCTGTCCATCTAAACTCCCTACACTTCACTGCACTGAAACTACCTGAGACCTGGTGGGAGGGCAGATTTTGAGTCAGCCCACCCGAGGAGGCAAGGGCTGAGATCTAGCTTTCCGATAGCTCCAGCAGGATCTTCACCTCCCGGGACCACTTTGTTCAGCCAAGGACCAAGAGCCCCCTGGTCCTCAATCCCAAGTTTACCCAGAGTCATTTGGAGAGATGTAGAGTCCTAAAACCTGCGTCTAACCAGACAGCCTGATGTCATGGCGGTGTGGCCCAGCACTGTGGATTTTGGAAGTTCCCACGTGGTTCTACCATGCCGCTCCCAGCAGGGGGCGGAGCCCAGGCCAGGCGGCACATTGCATGGAGGCCACTGCTGTGTTTGGGCCACTGCCTCAGGTCCTCTTCAGTCTATTGTTACAGGATGGTCTCACTGGGCTGCTGGGAAAGCTGCTCGTGGTTTGTGGGACCCTAATGAGGCCCAGGGATAATGGAAGGTAGAAAGCGTCCCAGACCCCGACAATAATCACGTCTCCCAGCAAGAGTGGGGCCACTCCCTCCTGTCCCAGGCCCACGGCGGCCTGCAGCTCAGGTTCCACTCTACTCAAATTCCCAATTTTCCCTGGCCCCAAGACCCTTACCAACATCATGTGAGACGGTTTTGAAAGACCCACCCTACAAATTAGGCAACTTTCATATGCCACACTCCCTCCAACCAGAGAACGACCCACACCCTACCACCCTGGCTGCCCCTCCTCCCTCCCACTGCTGATAAGCCTGGCCCCTGGGACAAAAGCTGTTACACTGATTCAGTCTTCCAGAGGTGTTTTCCATACTCACCGCTGCTCCCCCAGACTTCGCTGATCCCTGATCGCCTGTGGCCAACAGCAGCCAGGGAGCCCAGAGACCCCAATAATGGTTTAGGGCATTGGCTCCACACTCGGAGGCTTCAAGGGTTCTGCTTTTGAAAAACAGAAAAAAAAAAAAAAGATAAATGCCAGTCCAGGAGAGAAAGAAAAAAGGAAGAAACAAAACTGATTTGCTCTTAAATCTCAAGTGACTGAATTTACCTGGAAGTGACTAGATGAAAGTTACTGCCATCTGAAGAGGGGGATGAGGGATGTCACTGAGGAAAGGCACAGACAAACGAGAGACGCTATGAATATTTGTGACCCGAGTACAGGCTCAGAACACCACATCTGCGAGAACTATATCACTAGAGTTATAGAAGCATGCTGTGCCCTTAAGATAAAATATTACATAAGCATTGAACTGCAATTTCAAAGACCATGTATGGGGCTGGGGGAAATGTTCAGTAAAGAACTATTGAAACTTCATATGTAGTATCTTTTCAAGTTCATGCATAGTAATCTTTCTATAGATACATAATATGTATCTATAGAAACATAATATGTATCTATAGAAATATTATAATGAAATTATCTAAAATACTAATGGCAGGGAAAGGCTATGAATTAACTTAATTCTGTTTTAAATGCCCAAGTATTTACCTCTCTCTTTCTTTCTTTTTTCTTTCTTCTGGAAACAGGTTCTCTCTCTGTAGTCCAGGCTGGTCTTGAACTCATTATGGAGCCCAAGCTGGCCTTGGACTCTCAGCAATCCTCCTGCCTCAGCCTTCTGAGTGCTGGGATTACAGGCATGCCCCACCACACCCAGTTTATGTGGTGCTGGGGATTTGAGCTCAGATATTTAGCTCTGGACTTAGCATTTGCTAGGCAGGTGTTTAAACCGCTGAGCCATTCCTCCAGCCCCTCTCTCTTTATTTTTAGCCACGAGCGTACAGGAATGTATTGGGCAACAATAGATCTCATATACAATGGTGCTGACATAAGATTGAGTCCCCTAGTGACGTCATAGCTGTCTTATTTTGTGTAAGTACTGATGTTCTCATAAAGATGGAATCCCTCAAGGACACATTTCTCTGGACATATCTCCCTCCTCAGAGGGTGTATATCTGTGGCGTTGGGATTGGGAGATGGGCAGAACATACTTCTGGGTGCGTTGGGGTGGATCACGGAGGTATAGCCTTGGGGAATCGGTCTGGTCCTTTGCCCCTTCCTCTCTGGCATTACTCCCCCACTGCTTCCTGGCTACCGTGAGCTGACCTGCTTTGATCTACCATACCCTTTTGCCAACATGTTCCCCCCTTGAACCCAGCCAACCATGGACTAAATCCCCTGAAACTGTGAGCTACAGTAAGCCTCTCCTCCTTTGACTTGTGGGAGTTGGGCGCTGTGTCTCAGCAGTGAGAAAGCCGAGTAATACACGTGTTAATATTTCTGTACTCGGAAAATAAGATCTGCTAAAAAACATTAGACGAGATGAGGGAAATGTCAAGGTGGCTAGGCCCGCCCCGAGGGTGACGTTTCCTTATAAGGAAAGTGGACGGGAGGGGCAGATGGCTTCAACGAGAAACGATCACCAGCAGGATCACAATGACAGTATGGACATCTGCCGGGAAGACAACCACACACGCCTTGCTTGCTCCTTGCTCAGGTACACCAGCTCCAGCTCCTTCCAGAGGCCCGCAGACTTTCCTCCCGTGGAAATAAGGACACCTGCCCTAATGTTCCTTTGACGTTCCCTGGTTTGTTCTGCTGAAGCGCATGCACTGAGGGCATCCGGCCAAGCCCATGGCTGAACATGTCGCTGAAGGGAAGGGAACCTGGTCCTAGCGACTGGCCAGCTGGAAGGTGACACATGCTGGTCACAGAGGCCCAAAAGTCACATGGACTTCCTTAGGGTTAGGGTCCGTGCTGACTCTTCTCAGTGTGAAGTGCTATTCCCTGTCGTGCCTGAGTGGCTCATGCTGCTCTCTGTCACCCCGACTCCCGCAGACCACACTGCGACTCTGGGACTGTTGCTCCTGGTGGCAGGTGGCAGGTGCCACCTGCTTGACAACATCAATGGCTCTATCCCCTTCTTGGTGTCAGCTGCCTTTGTGTCTTGATGAGGTCACACTCTTATTCATTCCTTTTTCACTGCTGAAGAAACTGAGACTCTAAGGATGGAGTGACCTACGGAAGGCCGCCCGACTCAGAATCGTGACGTTGGGACCCAATCCCAAATTTGTCCAACTTGAGATCCCCCAAACTGGGGGAACAGATGGCAGTCAGGCTGCCATTTCCTCCCTCAAGAGCAAACAGAGACCCCAAGGCCATTGGGCACCTTCCCCTTCCTTGGTCACCTTGTACAGCTTGGGTTGAGCAGCAATGGGCAACCCCCAGGCCAATGGAGACCAAGTAAGCTTGGTTAAATCAGTTCTCACTGTCCTGTCTCCCTCCTGCCTCTTGATGCTGGACATTTACTTCTCAAATTTCAGGCGCTTCATTTTTCTGTAAGCCTGAAGTACAAATGTGTTCTTTTTTTTCATTTCTCCCCCCATTTTCTCCCACGTGATCATCATCTATTTGCTCATCGACTTGTCAAATAACTACTCTCCTTTTGCGTTGGGCACCATGAAGGCTCACAGTCTTGACTAGTGTCCAAAGAGTATCCAACCAGAAATGGAAAAAAGGGTACTCATAGATCAAAGCCAAATGACTGACTAGGCATGCATAAGTTCCGTTTCCCACATGCACCCCTAAAGGGTGCAGGCATCGGCTGTGGTCTGAATGTGAGTGTCCCTCCAAAATTCCTGCGTTTAAACCTGACACCAAGGACAGTGACATGGAAAAGGGGTCATCTGCACGCGACGGAGATGACAAAGGCAGAGCACTTATGAAGTAGATTAGTGCCCTTAGAATAGAGTCTTGAGCTAGGCTTGCTGGCACGTAACTGTAATTCTAGCACTCTGGGAGGTTGAGTCAGGAGAATCACAAGTTTAAGCCCATCCTAGGCAATGTGTTGACTTATTGAGACCCTGTAGCAAAATCAAAACTAAAAAATGGGCTGAGAAGTAACTCAGCAGAAAAACCCTGGGTTCAAACTCTCAATACTATGAAAAAATGGCTCAAGAAACATGTTTTCCCTTCATTCACCTCAGGACATATAGCGACGCTATTCATAAGTAGCCGGCGCTTCCCAGGCACCAGATCTGCTAGCCCAGGGATCTTGTACTTCCTAGCCCCTGCAAATTTCTGTTGCATATAAATTATCCAGGCTAAGAACTTTTGTTACAGCAGCAGGGAGGGACAGAGAACCATCCGATAAAATACTTTCTTAAGTTTAAGAATTGAGCTGAATTTTAAAGCAAAAACGAGAATTTCAAGGTGATAGATGCAAAGTTATAACGCCGTAATAGCAAGCGAAGATTTAATGCACAGGACCAATGGAGGTCAAAGCTCCAGGGATGGAGTTTAGTGCCAAGCAGAGAAAAGGAGAGGACAGCAGCTCCTGGAGGGGACAGGGTTGGACACGTGATCTCTTGAAGTCTAGAGCCAGGCACACCTATCCTTCCAAGAACAAAATTTATGCTAGGGATTTGAAAGGTAGTATTTTAGGGTCACGTTGAACCAGCAGATTAATTTACATAGAAATGTACATCCTACAATACTCCCAATATCAAGAGATTCACCACTGTCTTAAACAGCCTGAGTTATTTCCAGTTTGCTGAATCAGTGAGGGAAAGAGTGAGTTAATTATTATCAAGGTAAATAAACATCTTTACAGGGAATGCTTTCCTATGACAGTTTACCAAAAGCAGTTTCTCCTGATAAACATTTTTAATCCCAATGTTACAAGTCAACACTTTTTGAAATTATTATGACAAAATTTCAATATTACAGGAAAATGGATCTTCTTAGCAAACAGATGTAGACAGAAACTCAACTTTCCGAAGGCAAGACATAAAATAAGTATAGATTGAACTTAAATTTTATGGTAATTGGTATGCAAATATTCCCCAGCGTTCTCCTAATCCATCTAACAAGATGTAATGGCTAGTTTATTGCTTGTCTTCTCAAAGCATCTGTGTCAACAGACTTCTATCTTTTTTTCCAAAGTTCTTCATTAACAGCGAGGCAAAGCCCATAGCTTCTGGTTACGTTTTCTAGTCAAGGCCGGATGGAAGAGTATGAACATCTTTCCTTCTGCTAGCATAGCTGAAATAGGGATATTTCCACCGGCTGGTTGCGGGGCTCACCTCACTGGCACCTACGGAAGCTGTCCAAGGTGTTGTCCAGGAGAGGTTGGGGCACCATCTGCCTTTCCTCTCGCCTTGACCTCGCACCTTTGACACCCTGTGTGCCTCAAAGGTGGACACTGGTACTGACCCAGATGCTGGCTTCACCACCACAGGCTTGGCCCCGTGCTGGCCTCTGCCCTCGGCCTGACAATGCCTCTGAAATTCATTGATTGCCCTGTGCCCTCAGACCCTTCATCCCATCTGTCCACCTTGGGTCCACCTTGGAGACTCACGGGATTCATGGAGGCCCCTCCCTGGCACGTTCCCCCAAAGACAACTCTCTCTCTGTCTCAGGCTGCCCACCTTTCGGGTCCCCTCAGATGGCTGGTCCTTCTCCTTCCCCAAATAACTGAGTTCTTAACAGAGGGTCACTTCCTCTCTCCTGGCACTGCTTTGCTGCACTTGGCCAGAGTTGGGCACCCCAACAGCTCTGGCTCTGCAGAGGGACTGGCTGGCTAACAATTGGCTGCTTTTGGCTGACTGGAACCAGGTATGTGGGGCTGAGTAGGCTCTGCAGCCTTCCCTGCCTCTCTCCTCCCTGCAGGGGACTCTGTCTGTCTGAGGCCTGGCTCCTGGGCTGCCTGGGTGTGTAAATTAAGGAATAATAGACCTACAGAAGCGTAAGCCTTCGATGATGGGGAATGTGTTTGTCTGCTAAGAAGCAATTTCAGTGAAAATTAACTCCATTCCAACGGGAAGAGTGAGGCTTGGCGTAAGCTGGCCAATCCCAGAGGACAATAAAATTACTTCGTCAAAGCTCTGCTCGCTTAAATTAACCAAGCGAGCACTCCAGGATCCTGGCTAGATACAGCGAGTAACTAGGCTCTAATGAGCAAAAATAGCTGCTTGGATTAATGAGAAAAATAAGCCACAGCCTAGCACTAGCCCAAGAACACGAAGTGCCCAGCTCAAGGGCAAGTCTCCTCCAGGATACACTGGCTGTGAGAGTCTCACACAAGTTCTACTGCCGGCACTGGCTGTGAGTCCTCAAGGCTTGGTCTTGTTTAATGACATCATGTGTCCACTGATTTTTGTCTTCAAGGACTATATGCTTATCCCGTAATCTCCTGTCTACACTGGTTTGTCCTCTACATGATTCTACAATGGCGTCCTACGCACGCTATCTACACCGGCTTTGCACTCAAAGACTCCATGCTCATACAGTCATGTCCTACATACACTGTCTACACGAGCTCTGTTCTCAAGGATACACCCTTATTCAATGTGGCCCAGCTTGTGCTGTCTATACTGGCTTTACCCTCAAGGACATTTCTGGCCATGGTGTCTTGGACAGGTAAACCCTCTCTAAGTTCATCCTTATGACTGTGGAGTGGTCACTTAGGGACTGGAAAAGACATTAATTATTCCCTCTGTGACTGTCCAAGGCAGCCACGTTCAACTCAGTTGTTCATCTTCACCTTGTCCTCTACACTGTGTCCTAAATTCATCACATCCTGCCAGCTGTGCCCTGGACCACTGTGACATCTGTGCTGCAGCCACAGATGTCTAGGTGGTGCCCTGAGTTACGAAGTCATGAGCATTCGTGCCTTGTAAAATTATTTAAACCGACCAGTAAAAAATCTGTTCAAATTCCTCCAAGTTAATTTTTTTCCTGATTACCTCTGTTGGTCAGGGTTCCAGCAGAAAAACAGAATGAGAATACACACATATATGTAAAGTTTAATATTAAAATACCCCTAGTCATATGTATATTATTAATAGATTTTTAACAGCAAAAGGGAAGGAAGGAAGGAAGGAAGGAAGGAAGGAAGGAAGGAAGGAAGGAAAGAAGGAAGTAAGGAAGAAAGGAAGAAAGGAAAGAAAGAAAGAGAGAGAGAGAGAGAGAGAGAGAGAAGAAAGTTGTGACAGAAATTTGCTGTAGGGACTGGCAGGTGAATCTGAAATTCATTGGGCCCCACTAGGGAAAGCAGGCTAAAAACTCTCAGGCAGGAGCTGAAGCTGCTGCCCACAGGTGAAATTTCTTCTCTCTGGGGTTTCTGGTCTCAAGACTTTCACCTGATTAGCTCAGGCCCACCCAGGCCATCTAGGATAGGCTCCGTTACCTAGTCAGTGAACTGCGCACATTAATCAAATAGCCGCATGCCTCCTGGTAGCACTTAGCTGCACTACCAGGTTGAGTTTACCCCTGGTGCAATGAATTGTGGGTACTAGAGGGAAAAAGGCCCGTCACAGAAGCCTCCCCCTCTGCTGACGGAGGTGGGCTTTGCACAGGTGCCCTCACTGTTCATGTGGGTAGACTGGACGCCTGACGAGATCAGCTCTATCTGTGGGGTGTGAGGCAGGCCCTGGGGCACAGTCAACCCACCTTCCCCAAACCGTGCCTCTGCATGCGCTGAACAACTCTGCCCCTGTGAGATTTCGTGCACGTTTGCTGCAGCTATGGGGCTGGTACCACGGTCTCAGGCCCAATTTTCCGTTACTCTGAGAGTATAGGTAGATGTCATTAACTCAAGGTATATTATATGGCCGTGTTCGGCTCACCTTTCTGGGACAACCCTGAAGAGACACAGATAACGCCACTGCAGAAAGCCCCGGACTGACAAGAAAGCCACGGCGTGACAACACTGACAACCGGGGTTTCTTTCTCGTTTCGTGACTCTGGGAATGGAACCCAGGGCCTGTACACCTTTAGCGTGTGCCTTACCGCCGAGCCCTGCTTCCAGCTGGCGTGTGAGTTTCTGACACTGCAACATCGCTGCTGGCTGTAGAGGCATCGGAGATTGTCTTCCGCCAGGTGCTTCTACCATTCACTTCATTCCTCCTTTCATCTTCCAGCCAGTGAGCGAGATGGACTGGTCACCACGAGCCAGGCCCTGTCCCAGCTGGTGCAGACTCAGCAGCGAGCTGGGCCCAGTCTGTCTGCTCCTGAAGGTCCCACACTCCCAGGGAGAGAATCTACTCATGGTGGGACGGGTCCAGCAGTGGCCAATGCTGCAGAGTGTCATGCAGCAGGCGTCAGGGGGCAGAAGATCCCGGGGCCAGTGCCATGCTGCACATGCCACAGGCAGGTCTCTTGAAAAGGGGCATCTCTGGAAGGAGAGGAGGGAGGAGGCGGGGCTGTCACGGAGCTGGTGGTTGGGATGTTCCCATCAGACTCCAAGGCAGGAGACCCCCGTGTGCTCCAGGAGAAGGTGGGGGCTCTGTTTAGACAGAGTAAGACGGAGGGGCGAGGGAGCAGTCTGGGAGGAGGTCGCAGGGCCCGAGCTGAGTGTCTGATGGCCACTCCAGGGCTGGCTCTGCTCCAGGGAGAGGGGACTGTTGGAGTATGTCGGCACTAGACAGCAGCTCCCTTCTGACTGGGGCACTCGGTCCCCAGCTGTCAGGAGAGCGGCCTGCTGGCGACCACAGCTGAGCCCCCTCCAGGCACTGGCCTTCCACGGCTCCCCTTCCCGGGCACAGCAGCCAATGACAGGGCTGTTCGGGGGTGATGAAGCCCAGCACCTGCCCCTCAGTGCTGGACAAGCCCTTAGCCCACTCCAGCTGCAAGGCTCTGGCGTTCCCCCGGGCCACTGGAGAGACCTCACAGCAGCGCGCTCTCCCTCTCTCTCTCTCTCTCTCTCTCTCTCTCTCTCTCTCTCTCTGCCAGCTTTGCCTGCATCCCTCTCCCCTCCCTCATCACAGGAGCTGCTCTCTGATGTTCCCATCAAAGGTCTCCACACATTGCAGCTTTGGGGCAGGCCGTTCAGGGCCCCAGCCCTGCAGAGGGGCTCAGATGGAGACCAGCTCCCCGCCCGGCACTCCTGAGCTTCCTTCTGTGCTTGGGGACCAGCACCTTTGTGACTTTAGAGAGTACCGTGAATCCATGTTCGCTGTCCTGTCCATCTCCTCCCTGCCCCGCCACATGTCTGAAGAGCAGCAACACCAGCCCTTTTCCTAGTAAGAGGAACTGAGGCTGATCCCAGCCCTGGCGTACTGCTGGGCATCCACACAGGGTCCCTCGCCCTGAGGGCCAGATGTGTGCTGGCACTGCCCCCAGTGGGTGCTTCTCCCAGGAGGGATCAGTTTACCAGTGGGGTTGGAAGGGTTAAGTGACTTTCTACCACAGAGACTGTGTTAGTAGCTTTCGGTGACTGTAACAAATACAGAGATATCTTACGAAGATAGACGATGTGTTTGGCTCACAGTTTAGAAGGTTTCATTCCATAACTGGTTAATCTCATTGCTTTCAAGGCTGTGGCAGGGCATCGTGGTGGGCATACATGGCAGACCAAAGCTGCTTACCTCATCACAAGGAAGAGGAAAAAGAAAAGAAAGGAGCCTTCAGCCCTTTCCTTACCCTACTCTACCTCTTACATTGTCACTCTTCTCAGAGTTTAAGTTCATCTCTCTCACATTTCCTTTGGCCTCCAATTTATACCACCTACCAAAGTGCCCAGCGTCACTGTCGGCTCCCTTCTCAGCCATGCCATCCCAGTCTCCGCCTGCCCAGCTCTGCCACAAGCTTGGAGGGAATGTGGAAGTGCAGCACAGTGAGAGACCCCAAGAGTTTCTCCTTCCTCAGACAAGCTCCAACCATCTCCCCATGGGGAAGGGCCAACTTTTTAAGTCAGACCTGAAAAGGCACTGGCAGATTCCTTCTAAATTGGCCAGGAAAGTGCTTAGTCTGAAGCCCTTCCCACCCCTCGCTCTGCCACCCGTCCCTCGGGGGTCCCAGGCTGATACCCACAAGAGGTACCAGGGCCTTTCACAGGCCTTTGCCCCAGCCCACAGGGTGAGAGGATGGAACCTTGAGTCTACAGCCAAGACTTTGGCTCAAATCCCATCACCATCACCCAGATATGCGGCCTTCACAGTGTCTTTACTTCTCTGGACTGGACTAAGATTGCTGTGAATGGAAAGTGTCTCATAAATGTTTTCTAACTCTTGCCATGATTGTCTTTTAAACCAAGGTTCCATGACTTCCAAAAGTTTGAGAATCCCTGATGTACTCCTATAGCTTCTTTTTATAAGTTCTTGGCAGGCATACTGTTCAACGCATGAATTTCAGAAAGGAAAGGTGAAATGAGAAATAGCCCAGAGGGGGACAGTTCTGTGCCATCAAGGCACGCTGCCAGCTGACAGCTTTTCAATGGAGCCATGGGGCTGTTAATTGCATTCTCTTTGCCCCCGGGCCTGGACTCTCCTCTCTACTCCACTTGGGGATCAACGTGAGGGATGGCAGGTGGGATTAAGGAAGGCAGACTTTGATTAGGCCGTCAGACAGGTAAAGAGGTATTGAGCCGACTCCCAACGACTTGTCACTAGGGACAGCTGACTGGCTGTGTGTGTGGTACTCGTGCTCTTTGCCCCCCACCTCTCTCTCCTCTCTGCCTTCCCTTGTTCCCCACTTTATCCTCTTTAGTAAAGTGTTTATGTTCAAACAAAAGAGCTAACGACGACGTCTGATCAGAAAGAATACTCACATGTCCACAGCAATGGACTCACGCCGCACGTATTGACTGAAGACCTGGTATGTATGGAGAGAATCCTACAGGTGACGGGACAGCACCCAGAATAAAACAGATGCCATCTGATACTTCTGTTCTCTGGGACCCAAACAGGTGACTCATAAACAAATGGCAGCCACCTCCCACCCAGAAGCGAGGAGGAGTGTGATGAGGAGCGAAAGAAGCAACTGGAAGAGGGCAGGAGCTGCTTTCAACCAGGGGGTCCTTGCAGGGCACTCAGCGAGCATTCCCTAAGCACCACAGCATGGCCAACCTGGGTTGAGTGCCGAGGAGGACAAGAGACAGACGGTGTATCCGAGGATCGCATTTCCTCAAGTCTTGCTAGGGAAGGTGACAACCTCGCCTGACTTGGATACAGGACAAGCCTTATGCCCATGATGACCTCTAATCCTCATGGTAACCGCAGGCAGAGAAAACATCACAGGCTCGGAGAGGCAGCCCAACGTGCTCGTGTTCTTTTTCTAACTAAATAAGAACCTATTGAAAGCTTGCAGACACATTCAGAAACCCGTGTCAACACAGAGTTCTAGCCCAGGTCTGTCTGACTCTGAAAGCTTTACTCTGATCCACTGTACCAACCCCTTTTTCATAAACAAC
Source organism: Ctenodactylus gundi (assembly GCA_004027205.1). Classification (NCBI taxonomy): domain Eukaryota; kingdom Metazoa; phylum Chordata; class Mammalia; order Rodentia; family Ctenodactylidae; genus Ctenodactylus; species Ctenodactylus gundi. The sequence continues at coordinate 122,420 of PVKB01004382.1, read as the reverse complement.
TTTCTTTATTCCTTTAATATAGCAAAAGATTATTCAGAGCCGCAGTCACAATGTTCTACTTGGCTTTTCAATCAGCAAGAACATACAAGAACATTTTAGAATGCAGAGTCAGAAGTATAAGCACACAGGGAACCCAGAAGGGGGGGGGTCTACCATACGATGACATCGCCAGTGATAGAGAAAGAACCACGGTTTCTGCACGCTTCATCTTGAAAGTAGGAAGAAGTGAGCTGGTTGAGACGCGTATCCCTTTTTTGCTTGAGACAGCCACCATTCTTGAAGAGGTGCTCAACCAAGTGGACTTACCAAGAAGAGGGGCCACAAAACTGACCAAGAAGAAGAGGGGGACAGACGATACAACAAAGGGGGATCACTGAGTCTACTACTCCAATGTTGAGAAAGGCCAATAAAAATTATAAAAAACAAAAGGAAATATGTGGAATTTTTTAACATAGTAAAAACTTAAAAGACTATTAAGAAAAAGAAAATCCTCACGTCATAATAAGTCACTTTTACCGCCCCCCTGCCCCTATATGCCGGTCCACAGACCTCAGTCCCACTGGATCTTGATTAAACAGCCCTGTCTCCTGGCTCTAGTGCTCTCCGTTGTGCTCTGAAGCCAGCCTCACCAGCCAAGGGGCTAGGAGATAGGACCACAAGAGCAGGGACCCCAACTTAGACCATGGTGCCGGAGCAGCTCTGTGACTTGGTTCCAGCCCCCTCCAGCAATGACCTGTGGCCCTTACTTTCTGCCCAGTGACGCAATAGAAGCCACACCTTGGAGCTACACTGCCGATATCAGGCCCACTGTCTAAGAAGCAGAACTGACCCCAGCACCAATCCTACCAACCAACCAAAGTGCAGTAGGCAGAGTCCAGCCTCCCCAGGTGCCAGGTAGAATTCACATTCACATCCATCTGATCCCCTGGGCACAGGCCCAACTCAGACCCCACTATAGATCAATCAGCAGCCACAGGACCTTGCCCAACACCGACCCCCCCACCCCACCCCAGCAGCAAGCCCAGAAGCAGCTCGTCAAGAGGACTTCACACGCTAAACAAGACAAAAGAAGTATTTTCTCTTTCAAATACACACACACACACACACACACACACACACACAGCCACTCAGAAAACAACCAAGGAAAGATGACATTACCAGAGAAAATTAACAGAGCTCCAGTGACTGACCCCAAAGAAATGAAGACCTGTAAACTGCCTGAAAAAGAATCCAAACTAATCATCACAAAGAAGACCAATGAGATGTAAAAAGACACAGACAACGAAAATTAGAAATTTAGTGAAGAAATGCAAAATAATTTAAAGGAACCAAATACGGAAGCTGAAAAAACACAATGAGAGAACAACAACAAAAGTGAGGGACAGCAAAAACAGTAATAAAGAGACTGACAACAGACTCAGTCATGCACAGAGAGAACAAGTGAACTGGAAGACAAGTCATTTGAAATTAGCTGATTACAGCAACAAAGAGGGAAATCAATTAAATGAGGTAAAGGCAACATAAGCAACGGATGAGGACCATCAAAAGGGATATATATTTGACTTAGGGAGCCTTAGAAGGACAAGATAGGAGGGGGTAAAAAAACTGGCTGAAATTTCCCCAAATATTGGGAGGTGTAAGGACAACCAGACTCCTGAAGGTCAAAGGGTCCCCGAGTAATGTTAGCCTGAAGAAGAAAACGCTAAAGCATGATTAACTTTGTCAAAAGTCAAGAAACAACAACAACAACAACAACAACAAAATATTGAAGCATAAGAGAAAAGAGACTGCTCACACAGAAGGGACTCTTGTAAAGACATCAGCAAACTTGTCAAAAGGAACCTTACAAGGAAAAAGCAGAAGATATTTTCAAGTCACTGAAAGAAAAAAAAAAAAACTTCCAATCAAGACCAGTATGGACAGCAAAGCCATAAACTTTATAAGTAAAGAGACAATCAAGACATTCCCTAATAAGCAAGAACAGAGGGGACCCATCACCCTAGACTCACCTGAAAATGCATGCTAAAAACATAAAAGAATTTAAGGTCAAACAAAAGGATGTTTAGCAACAACATGAAAAAAGATTAAAGTATAAAACTCACTGGTAAATGTAATTATATAAAAACCTCAGAATACTCTAATACTATAACGGTGATGTATAAATCATTTTTGGCTCTAGTATAAATGTTACTGAAAGTGTATTACAATGTCTACCACTTCAATAACTTTTTGATTGATACGCAATATGAAAATATATATGGGGGAGGTGAAAGTGTAGTTTCTGTAGGCAAAGGTATCAGCTTAAAATATATTATTAAAAGTAGCAGATGTCTTCTGTATGCATTGTAGAAGCCACAAGGTAAAGACATTTAGTAGATTCACAAGAGACAAAGAGAAATAAAAGAGTAGCACTACAAAGAAATCAACAAATCACAAAATAAAATAGCAAGCAAATAGAATACAAAAGAGGAATCAACAACATAAAATAATAAGTCCCATGTACCAATAATTACTAAATGTAAGTGGGTCAATTTCTCCAATAAAAAGATTCAGCATGTCCCATTGAATGGAAAGAAAGTAAAATCCAATAAGATCTGACAATGAAAGACTCACTTTAGCCTTAGGAATACACACAGGTTGGAAGTGAAAGGATTTAAAAGATATTCCAAGCAAACAACTATCCAAAGAGAGAAAACATGGCTATACTTACAGCAGATAATTAATCTTTTTGGTCAAAATCTGTCACAAGAGACAATAACAGCAGTATACAAGGATTAAAAGGGTGAATTCATCAAGACCAGCAACTGTAAATAAAGCCAGGAATGAAATTGAAACTATCAATACAATAGAAGGGACTGAAGAAACTTACAGTTGGTTTTTTGAAAAAGTAAAACTGACAATTATTTAACTAAACCGAGCAAGAAAAAATGAGTAAATAAATAAAAATGGGAATACAATGGAAACGTTACATCTGATTCCATTTAAATCCAAGGATCAGGGAGACTACTTTGTTCAGTTAGATGCCAACAAATTTAATGACCTAGAATAAATGGATAAAGTTTTAGAAATATGTGATCTGCCAAGACTGAATCAGAAAGAAATAGAAAATTTGAATAAATCAATGATTTGTAAAGACATTGGATCAGTAATCCAAAATCTCCCCCCAAAGAAAAGCCCAAGGCCAGATGGCTTCATGGGCAAATTCTACTGAGCATTTAAGGAAGAATAAACACCGATCCTTTTCAAATTTTTCCAAAAAATTAAAGATGAGGGAACACTTCCAAATTTGTTGTATGAGGCCAGTATTACTCTCATATCAAAGCAAGATAAGGAGAGTATTAGAAAAAGAAAGGAAGATTCATCAGGAAGTCATAGCAAACTAAGCTCAACAGCATAGTAAGAGGATCATGCACAGTGAAGAGGTGGATTTATAAGAGGATACAGATCTGGCTCAATATATACAATCAATAAATGTGGGACACTGTATTAACTGGTTAATTGAAAATAATCATATAATATTCCCAACAGATGTTCTAAAAGTGTTTGATGAAGTTCAATATCCTGTCATGAAAACAGTCTCAACAAATTAGGTATAGAAGAACAGTACCTCTACATATCTAAGGCCATTGATAGCAAGTATACAGCTAATATTATTAACTCTGAGATCAGGAATGGTATCAGGGTATCCACACCTGCTAATCGTACTCAACATAGTACTTGAAGTTATATGTAGAGCAATCAAAACAATTAAAGACACCCAAACTGGAAAGGAAAAAGTTGAATTGTCTGTTTCCAAATGAGATAATATTATATACAGAAAATTCTATGGATTCCATAAAAAAGCTGTTAGAATAAGCAAGTTTAGTAAAATTTCAAGATATAAATCCAGCATACAAAAGTCATTTCCACACACTAACAATGAATAATTTGAACAAGAATTTAAGAAAAACAATTTGACTTGGAATTTCATTACCAAAAACTAAACTATTAAAAATAAATTTAACCATGAACTTGAAAGAGCTTGACCCTGAGATCTATAATATGATGAGAAAGAAAACAAGTGACCAGAATAAATAGGAAGGTATCCTATGTTCATGGATTGGAAGGACTAATATTGTTAAAATGTCCATACTACTCTTAATGATCTACTGATTCACTGTGATGCCAATAAAAACTTACAGAAATAGAAAAAAGTCCTGAAACTCACACAGCATCATCTTGGAGTATCTTGATACTCCAAGAGCCAAAACAATCTTGAGAGTTGAAGACAAGAAGCAACACACTGCCTGATTTCAAAATATACCACGAAGCCGCCATGACCAAACAGCACAGCACTTCCCCAGAAGCAGATGCAGAGACAAATGGAACCGAACAGAGATCCCAGACATAAATCAATACATTTGTACTTAACCAATCTGTGGCAGGGGATGCCAAGAACACACAATGAGAAAAGGATAGTTTCTTCCATAAATGGTGCTGGGAAACTGGATACTCACGTGAAGAATGAAATCGGAGCTTTATTCGACACCACACACCAAAATCAACCCAAATGGACTAAAGGCTTAAGCATCGGAACTGTAACTCTCTAAGACTGCTAGAAGAAAATGGGAAATTCCTGACACTGATCTGGGGGATGATTTTTTGATATGACTCCAAAAGCAAAACCAGGAAGGTGGGATTGCCATGCAAAAGGCTTCTGTTCAGCAAAGAAAGCAAGCAAAGAGCGACGACACGACCCACAAAATGGGAAAAAATATTTGCAAGCCGTCCACCTGGCTAGGGGTTAACATGCAAAATACATAGTTACTCAAGTAATTGAATGGCAAGAACACAAACAATCTGAATAAAAGGCAAAGGATCCGAATGGACATCTCTCCAAAGAGTCCACACAAACAGATGTGCGTCCGGAGATCAGGCAGCATGACTGCTTCAGGGACGTGCTAATCAAAACCACAGGAAGACACCTTGACCCCAGTAGAACGAGTGCCACAAAAAATAGAAGACACTGAACATAGAACATGTGTGTGACCCAGCCGTCCCAAATCTGTGCACGTGTTCTATGTTCAGTGTCTTCTGTTTTTTTGTTTTGTTTTGTTTTGTTTTTGTTTTTTTTTTTTTGTGGTACTCAGTGACTTAGTGGGACTTTTTCTCAAAAATTAAAACTTTAAAAAAAAATGGGCTAAGGCTGTGACCCCATGTGAAGCTTCAGGTTGGATCCCCAGTGGGGCTGGAGTGTGCTGAGATGCTGGGCGTCATGGCTACCACAGTCCCAGAGCATGAAGTGGCCGTGGGCTGGCCTGTCACCCATGCCCTCCTAGGACACCCTCGCCTAGGTCCTGCGGAGGCGTCTTGAGGGTGTGATGGGGCAGCAGAGCAGGGCCCAGGTTGCGCTGTGTGCAGGATGCCCAGGGCCATCGGAGCCACGCCCCAGCTGAGAAGCGAGAGCCTGGGTACAGCCTGCAATGGAGTCTCGGAAGAAAAACAGGCCAAATAAGCTTCCTGCTGCCACCTTCGGGAGTTGGTCTACAGAAAGGAAGACAGGAGAGAGCACGTAGCTTCTGAGAGCAGAAAAATGACAAGACAGAGGAGGGGAGCTGCAGAGACCCAAAGGCCAGGTCCTGCTCCCTAAGACCCCTGATCCCTGCCTTCCCTGTGCATGTCACCGGAGCTGAACACGCCGCTCAATGTGGCTTAGGAAAGAGGCTTTGTGGTCCCACCCAACAAGAAGCTCGAGCACCTGCAGCCTTGTGTCTCTCCCCTTCCTCGTTCGCAATACATGTGTTAGTCAGCTTCATGTCGCTGCAGTGAAATTAGGAGGCAGCTAGTTCATAAAGAGAAAAGGTTTATTAGTTTATAGCTGCGTAAGTTCAAATCCAAGATCAGGCAGCCCTGTTGCTTTGGTGAGGGTGGCGGATGGCAAAGACAGAAGCACATGCCAGACTGTGCTCCAACCAGAGCAGAGAAAGAGATGGGATCTGACTGACCCACCCACCCTATAGCTCACTCCCAGGGACCTAAGAACCACCCACTCAGTCCCATCTCTTAAAGGTCACATCAGCTTCTCATAGCACCAGCCTGGTGCCAAAGCCTGGACTTTGAAGGGACCCTCAAATAACACCCAAACCATAACAGCATTTGTCCTTCAAGCCGATATTCTTTATGACTCCAACATGCCACCAAGATTCCACGCAACACTGAGGCAATCTCACATTTCAAAGGCAGGATCCAGTCGACCACTTCTTCCTAAGCCAATCATGGGTAGGCAAATGGAATTTCTACCATTGGCTTTAGGCTAATGAAAGACCAAGAGCTCTAACCATACAATAAACACAGGGAGAGAGGCTTCGGGAGAGTAACCACCTGGCTCACTCCACCCTGGCTAGATCAACTACTCCAGTGCTGTCATCCGGTGTCCAGAAGAGTCCTACTTAACCCAGGCATGAGGCAGAGGCCTGACAGTGAGGGAGTGTGGACAGAATCACACTTAGCAGTGAGACGGGCTGTTCTCCTCTGTAGTTTCCCAGGCTTGGTCTGAGGAGTGGACTGGGCAGGAGCTGGGCAGAGGGCCAAGACCCCAGCCAGCACCTGGAGGAAACAGACAGGTTCCTGGGAGTCAGGGCTCTGGCCCACCATCCTCAGCCCGTGGTAGACGAACAAGGATATGTCGTCATTGTCCCTCGCCTCCCACTGTTAGGTGCAGCTTGGTCACGCCTTGGGCCTCAGCTAATACATGTCTATAAGCAGGAGAGCCCTACAGAGGGAGGGCAGGTCAAGAAGCCCTCATGAGCAGTCCTGCTAGGCTCCGGGCACCACAGCCACCACTGTCCCATGGCACGAAGTGGCTCTGTGCTGGCCCAGTCATCCATGTCTCTCTCTCTCTCTCTCTCTCTCTCTCTCTCTCTCTCTCTCTCTCTCTCTCTGTGTGTGTGTGTGTGTGTGTGTGTGTGTGTGTGTGTGTATGCTTTTGCTGTACTAGGGATAAAACTTCCAGCCTTCATGTGAAGCTACACCCCTATTGTGGTTTGGATCTGGAATGTCCCCCAAAAGTCTCATCTACTAAATGTTATAATTTGTCTATGGAACCATGTGCTATTGGTAGATTGGGGCCAATCTGGAAGGGTGGACTACAGGCATGTAAATTGGATTAATGGGGTGTAAGTTGGATTAACAGCATGTAGTGGGGGCTTACCAAACCTTCCACACCTGGATCCAGGAGGGGCTGACCACTGGGATGAGACCTGGAAGGACATATAAGCTGCTTCCTGCTTCCTTGAGGACTAGTCTCAACTTGCCTTGACCTGGCTTCCTGTGTGTGATGTCCTGAGAAGCTGCCTCCACCTCTGCCTCTGCCGTGTGCTTCCATGGCTGCCGGCCGCCCTGAATGGACTGTGACTTTCTGAAACTGTGACCTAAATTAAACCTTTCCTCCCCTGAATTTGTGGATGCCAGGTATTGAGTCACAGTAATGAGACAGTAACTAAGACAACCCCCTCAATCCTTTTTTGAATTTTTATTTTGAAACAGGGTCTTGCCAAGTTGGGCTCAGACCTGCAATCTCCCTGCCTCAGCCTCCCAGACTGCTGGGATTTCTGTCTTTTGCCACGAGGCCCTTCTTCCTTCTTATTTCAGACCGTCTCAAATCGGTGCCTTCTCGCGTATTAGCTGTATTTTCACTTATACCTACAACTCTTTTCATTTTTAGTGTTTCTTTCAGTTATATTTAGCATGTACCTAACAGGAAACTTCGTATCATTTCATAAGCAGAGAGGAGTCTCATTTTCCAACAGAATGAGACAGGAAAACACAATGAAGTCAAAACACCGTCATTAAAGCCTCGTTTGATGCCCCCGCCTGGCACAACTCTGAGCCTGAGGCTGACTCCCTCTTTGCTGCAAGAGGAGAGATTAGCAAATATCACAAAGGTGTTAAAACCCTAGCACCGAATCGATGTTCCCCTTGAAGCCATTAGAAGATGACAGAGACAATTTGCAGGGAAATAACTTTCATGCTATGGAATATGATCGTGCCTGACGCATCTGCCGAATCCCACCACACTGTGGGGGACTCCGGGAGCTTATCATAGAGAGTGCCGGGCCCATTAGAGGTGACAAAGGTGTGGCCAGGCACAGTGGTTCCTCCACCTCCCAAATGCTCCAGGGTGGACAGGGCATATAGAGAGGGGCCCTCCGTGGGGGGGAAGTGGCTGAGACACAGTCCAAAGACACACAGGATAGGAGACGAGAATGCGCCACCCAGCCAGGGCAGAGGTGACATCCAGCCTGTGCACCTGCTGGGCGTGCTGACCCCGGTCCTGCTCTGGGAACCCCAATACCTCCCTCCCACGAGATACTTGCCCTCCTTCTCTTTGAGGTCCCGGGACCTCTCAACATTCTTTTTGGGGTGTCTGTGAGTTTACCACAAAGAAGGCAAGCACCCTTCCAGGTTGGGCTGAGTGCACAGGCAAAGGGGCACACAGCAAGCCGTGCTGGCCTGGGCCCAGGGGCACAGGAGTCATTGAGGGACTTCCCTTTCAGAGTGGCCAAGAGGGTGGCTGTCTAGACATGGGACTGGAGGACCCTGGGACCAGAGACAGCAGCAGGAGGAGGTGGAGAGCAGAAAATCAGACCCTGGAGGGGAGGGCATGCAGGGCTGGGGTGCCAGGGACTGCCCCCTCCAATCTTCATACTGAGATGCCCTGGGCACACAGGGGACCTGCTTCCTGGTTATGTCCTCCTGGGGATCAGGGATGAGTTCCCTCTGACCTTCTTCACAAAAACTGTACACACAACATACTCCACATACTTGCTACATATGGGATTGTGCACATATACACTCTAATGTACAGCCCCCACACAAATACACATATTAATATGTACATGTTGAACACATGCACACATGTATGCATGCTACAGACTCTTATGCACGCCACACACTTTCCAAACACATTTCTCACACATCCCCTACATATACCACAAACATATACAACAGAGATACACATACTATACAGGCTATGCACAGCACCAAACATACACAAATATACACCATCACATACTATACACACACAAACACCTCTTGAGTCTTAAAATATTTTTTTTTTAATTTCATGATCCACAGAGAGGCGGGACAATCTCACTGTAAGCTATTGTCCCTAGAAGTGGGTGGATCCAACACAGAGCCTTGACTTCGGAGTCAGACCAACTCAGACAGGAGGCTGAGCAGACACCAGCCCTCGGACACCAAGGAGGACCTCTCCTCTCCCACTGCAACTGAAAAGTGGGGTGAAATTTCTTCTCCTCCTACTCGAGTTCAGGGAAGAGGAAAGTGCAGGAGCATAGCAACCAAAGTGATTTCTGAACAGTTAAGTCCTGTACAAATGCGTGATATTAAGACGGGTGATATTAGGTCCTCGCCAAGAACCCATCGTAAGCCACCGTCCAGAAAATCAAATCTTGTTCTTCGATTGCATCTACTTAGCCAGCTGTTCAATTCCCATATGCTCCTTTCTCTTCCAGAGCCTTAGCCGCCAATTGGAATATGAGATAAAAACACCATCTGGGCCCCGAGTCCTTCGGTTCCCTGCCCGGACGTCTTGAGGCCTGGGAGATGATTTCCAAGCTTCTTCTGGCACTGTCACTCTCCTGGCTGATGGCGCTGGAGCACGTTGGAGGCTGGGCAGATGCTCCGCCATGCTGCTGATGGGTCCAGCCAAGGTTCAAGCGTGGTTTGTCGCCCAAGGGTTCGTGTAGTGGAAGTCCGGCCCCAGTCTGGTGGGATAGAGGTGGAGGGTCCTTGAAGAGGTGTGGCCTGGTGGAAGGGCCTTAGGACTTGGGGGCGGGGTCTCAGAGGGAGTTTCTGTCTGGCTGCCTCTGCGTCCCACAGGTCCTCCCACCATTGTGGTGGCCATCCACCACCAGGTCCTCGTCAGAGCCAAGGCGGTGCCAGCACCCTGCCCTGGAACCTCCAGAATTGTGACTTCAAACTTTTTTAAAGAAGTAATCCGTGTGCAGTTCCCCTGTGGTATCGGAAAATGGGCCAATAGAGGTCCCCAACCCCCCAGCAGGCCCCTCAGTTCCTGGGCCCCTCCCCTAGAGCAGCTGGCTGCAGGACAGTGCATCGTCTGCTCTCGGGCTCTGTGGCTGTTTCACAATGATCCTGCCTCCATCCGGCCTGACGAACGCCTCTCACGCTGAAGACTGCGCCAAGGGACGAGCTCAGAGGTGGCTGGGCAGCAGTGGCCTCAGGCAGGGGCTGTCACAGGAGCTCCCTGTGTCTACACCTTTTGCAATATGACTTTATACCTCGTCCCTTCAGCCTGGATGTTCTGTGACATCCTTTGTCTCATAAAATGGGGTAGAGGGCGACATCGCTCCAGTTCTGAGCTCACCTCCCAAGAATCTTTGCAGCTTCTCCTCAGTCTTTTTAATTAACTTGTTTATTTATTGTGTGGGGATTGAGCCAAGAGCTATATCCCAGCTCACTTTTGATTTCTGATTTTGAGACAGGATCTCACTAAGTCATGAAGTGAGCAGCCTATCTGATCTTTACTGGCTCCACATCTCCAGTGAACCCATCGAAAACCATCAGGATTGCAGAAAAAAATTGTACACTAGTAAGAAATAACGTTTGTCACCTGAGCCACCAGGTTCCATGGTGATTTGTCACACAGAAATAGCTGACAGATGCATAAGAACACTTCTCTGCCCCTGTCCCTTTGAGTCACCAAGAGAGAAGGTCAGAGCTCTCCGCCTGTCCCGTTGGCATGATTCCCACTCCGCCTAGCCAAGAACTGAGAAGCCCAAGGTGAGGGAGGACCTAGCCCCTTGTCCTGAACGCAGAAGGAAGTTTAAAGGGAAACACAGTAGTACTGCAGCAGGTTGGGTAGCACGGGCATTGAACGTTCTTATCTCTGCTCAGCCCTCTCATCCAGCCCAGTTTCTTTCCATTTCAGCCACTCACCCACCCCCATAACTCTTCCACCATCTGCTCAAGAAATCTCCACAACCTTCTTGCTTAGCTGTGCTGAGTCATTTAACCGTCTCTCCAAGCCCACTGGGCACGTGGGGGCTTGCTTCACACAAAGGCTCACCTTGGCGTCACGGTACCCAGCTAGTTCCCATAGGATGGTGCACAGGCTATGATTTCAGGTATTATACAGTCAAATATTTTAAATTCTAATAGCTGCGTTTCTGTTGTGCTCATTCAGTACATACATAACTTAGCCCGTTCAGGCTGCTATAACAAAATGTCATAGACTAGTTGGCTTATCAACAACAAAAGTTTATTGCTTGCTCCCAGTTTTGTAGGTTGGGGAAACTGAGATCACGGTGATGGAAAATCTAGTGAAGAGCTCGCTTCCTGTCACAGATGACACCGCTTGCTCTGTCCTCACGTGGTCATAGAGGAAAGGAAGCCCTCCATGTGCTCTGTTATGAGGACAGTAATGACATTGACCAGGGCTCCTCCTTTGTGATCTAATCACATCCCGAAGACCTCACCTCTTAATACCAATGCCATCACTTTGGGGACTAGGAGGACTTCAAAACATGAATTTGTTGGAGGACGTTAACATTCAGTCTAAAGGAATTTATCAGTTGCATTCAACTAAAATATCTCAAGCCAAAGTCACAGATGATGCAGTATTACTGTAAAATTTGTTCTGTGCCGTTGGATGGTATATCAGGAAGCCAGTGGGGATGTCTAAGTACGAAAGAGCTGGCTGCTACAGGTGCTGACACAGAAGTGGATACTGACTGGACATGGGACCGACAAGGAGGACCAGGAGGAGGGAAGAGTCAAGTCAAAAGTCAAGAGAACAGAGGTCACTGGCTTCTGACAAAATATGGGGCCACGAGCGACAAGAGGTGGCAGGGAAGTCCAGGGGGAATGAGTGTGCCCCTCCCCTCCTGAGGGCCCACCTCAGGAGAGTGCACGTGTGTGCCTGAGTTTAGGGGCTGAGGACTGACGTGTGAAGAATACGGAGACAGAGCCTCAAGGCAGAGAGAGGAACATTTGCACTTGGAGCAATGGTAAACCAGGTCCTGTGGGGCTTGAAATGGCACAACTTGGGAGTTCTCTCTAAGAAAAAGAATAGCAACTGACTATGGGAGCACAGTCCCACGGGCCCAACCCAGGGTCTAGGAAGGGGCCCAGGTGAAGCGTGGCTTTGAACTTGAGTCTCCCCTAGATTCCCGGTGCACAACCTCGGACCGGAGGACAGCGCACTGGAAGGAGGCGGGGACTTCCAGTGGACCTACTGTGGGCCTCAGGGAAAGACAGACAGCCTGCTCTGGCATGAGCCCTGCCCAACCCGGGCAGGAAATGCTTCAATTGCTGCTGGGGCTTGGGCACCCTTGAGTATTAAGATGTGACGTACACTGAGCAGGCGTCTCTTTCAGTCACCTGATGCAGATGGCAGAAGGCACATCAGGAGCCCAGGCTTCCACACAGACATGTTTTGAATTGTATCTGTCTAATGTTCCAAGGGCAGAAGCAAGTCAATACTTTAAAATACACATTATTAGTTTGCTTGGGCTGTCACAAAAAGAAAAAAGTATTACAGACTTGAGGCTTAAACAAAACACATTCGTTTCCTTCCTGTTCTGGAAGCTAGAAGTGTAGATCTAGGTGTCAGAGGGCTGATGACTCCTGAGGCCTCGCTCCCTCCCCTGTCGCGGCTGCCTGCCCCCTGCGTCCTCTTCCCTGCGTTCACCGTCAACAGTCATACTGGATTAGGGCCCACTTCTGATGGCCTTGGCTTAACTTAATTGCCGCATGACAGACCCCCACTTCCAAGTAGAACCACACCTGAGGTACTGGGTTTCATCCTAAGAATCCTAAGGGAACTTGATTCTATCTATAACCCAGGTGAAGTGGATAAAAGCCATTTATGCGTCAGGATAAGGCATTAGGCAAAGGATTCCAATACTTTAATCATACCCAAAGAATTTAACATTTAAACATGAGTATCGGTTGTATAAGGTACACATTCAAATTACCCAGTTGTTTTCAAATTTTCTTTATATATTTTTTTTTAAACAAGACCTGATTCAGAATTTTGTGTGGTATGGAACTGACTTTTTACCCTTCTCTAACCTAGAACATTTCTTTTGTCTTTCACAGCATTGAACACTTATGATTTGATTTAGACTATTAAAAGCGAATTTTATTTTATTTTATTTTATTGAGACAAAGTCTTGCTCTGTAGCCCAGGCTGGTCCTGAACTCACTATATAGCCCAGATTGGCGTCAAACTCAAGACAATCCTCCTGCCTCAGCCTTCCGAGTGTGCTGGGATTACCTGCGTGTGCCACCATGCCCAGTTTATGTAGTGCTGGTGAATCAAACTTAGGAAAGCACTTTAACTTATGCCCCAGCCCTTAAAAGTATATTTGAACAACTCGGTGCACAGCCAAATCACATGAGACCAACTGAAAGATCGTCTCCGCTGTGCCCAAGTTCATACAGTACAGTTTTCCTGAAAAGTCAGTAGAAAAAATATTTACCTAATCGAGACTCAGGAGTGAGAGAGTTCAGCGAGGGAGGAGAGGGACGCTGAGCGCTAGCAATGATTTTCTGGGGGAAAAAAAGGGAGCTGCATAATGATAAACTAATTGAACAAATTAAAATTAAAATTGGATCCCAAATCCTAGATTACCCATACAACAGCCGAAGGGGAGGGGAGACCGCGTGAGTCAGCGGGGAGGAGCGACACAGGCTCACCGCTGAAGGGAGTCAGTTGCTTATCATTTTATTCTGGATGTTCACTTCTGCAACATGTGTCCATTTGAAAATACCACACAGAGCAGCCAAATTAAACAGGCGAGGTACACCTTTTCACCTGCTAACGGGGAAACCAAAGGAAGCGTTGGCCCAGCCCCGCCATCCCAGCACTGCAGGAGGCTGAGGCAGGAGAACGCAGGTTCAAGCCCAGCCTAGACAACTTAGTACCTTAGCAAGACCTTGTCTCAAAATCAAAAATAAAAATCAGCAGGAATGTAACTTCCTGTGAAAGCCCTGAGCTCGATGTCCAGTACCGCACATGCATGCACACACACACTCACACACACACACACACACACACACACACACACACACACACACGTCAGAATAGCAAAAATGGTACAAAGCAAACACACAAAGCCATAACAGCATCGAACAGTAGAAGGAAGACAAAATCGTTATGACCATTTAACAATAAATCGGCTAAACTCTGCAGGGCCGGCTCTAATCTGGTTTCCCAGCCTCCTCTGAATCCCCGGGGACAGCTCTGCTCTCCTGCCTCGGGGCCCATCGCAGTCCAGTCCCAGTTGGGCACTCAGGCCCCGGCTGCTTTCCGCCATCCGGGGCTGCCAGGGAGACCCGCTGGAGGAACCTACAGAGACGGGGATTAGCCTCGACAAAACTCCCAGCCTTGGCAGCTAAATTCAAATCAAACATAATTTTGATATCAGTTCAACTAGGCATAAGAGCGGAGGGATTTTTCTCCTTGAAGTCATAAAAGCCGTGGAGAAGACATACGAATTCTAACAGCTGAGAATTGCTGAGAGGAGGAGAGATTTGGGGATCAGAAGGGATCCGCTGGAGCAGTACAGTCACGGCTGCCATGGCGACAGGTCGCCCGGAAAGCCGGCAGGCGACCCACATGCTCCTGCTGCGGCAGCAGGAGCAGGATTCCAATCCTCTCAGCAGGGGCGGACAGGGGACAGGAGCCCAGGTCCCACCGCTGTGTCCAGAGGGGCTCCCCAGACACCTAAGGGCAGGGACCTGGGGAGCAGACAGGCAGCTCCCAGCGCACCCACCCATCCAGCTGAATTCAGCTCCGGGGCCTATAACGTGTGTCTGTTATGGGGATCTGGAATGTCCCCCCAAGCCTCATGGAAGTGACTGGATTGTGGCAACTAACTGGATCAAGTGAGTTCATCTCTGGATTTCCCCAGCTCTTAAGAGGGAGGCCTGGTCAGGAGGGGTAGCTCACTGAGGGTGCGACCTGGAAGGACAGATTCCTGGTCCCAGTTCTCTCCGATCTCCCTCCTTCCTGCCTCACCGTGAGCTGCTTCCTCCGTCCAGGCCCCTCCGCCATGTGCTTCCTCCATTGCCGGCCACCCCTGACTGCACTGAAACCTTTGAAATGTGAGCTAAAATCAACCTTTCCTCCCCTAAGTTGGGAATGTCGGTGCAGTGGCCTCATTATAGAGGTGTTCTCTCTCATCCTTGAGGGGTCAGGGATGCAGAGAGGGCTTGACCTCTGCCAGTTAGCTTCTTGTGGCTAAGCAAAATACCTGCGGTGATCAATTTACAACCAAAGCTTTATTCTTGGCTCACGGTTTTGGGGGTCTCAGACCAAGTTCCCATGGCCAGACCGAACAAGGTAGCAGCAGCCTGCGGGGAAGGAGGCTGCTGGTCTTCACAGCAGCAGGGAAGCAAAGAGAGGCCAGAAGAGCGAGAGGCCCCTGTGCCTTTCTACAGCACACCCCAACAACAGAAAGTTCCACTGCCTCCCAATGGCCCTGTGAACTGGGGACGGTGCCTTCAACACCTGGGCTTTTGGGGCCACTGAGGTCCAAACTACAGCAAACTCCAGTAGCATGTCTCTGTGCTGTCTCAGGGCCTCCCTGGGAAGACTGAGTTGGGCCCCTCCCTGCGTGGCCACTGCAGAGCAGTCCAGCTTCTGCCAGAGCCCCGGGTCCCAGGGCCCACAACCCACCAGCAGCAGGAGCTGTGTGGGCTCTCCTGGCCCTGAGCCACACAGCATCTCTTTGCCACACCCTGCTGGTGACGAGGGAGTCACAAGAGGAGAGAAGTGAGACCTCACTTCTAACTGGACAGTAGCAAAGTTCTGAAGGGACGCGTGGGACAGGAAATGCCTCTGTGGCCATGTCACCTTCCTCTTGGGAAGGGAGGGGGGATGGCAGGGAGCAGAACACGGGGTACAGAGAGGGGTACTCACTCTAGTTTGATAGCGAAAGATGAGGGAAACTCTGGCATGTAGGAACAATGACACGGAAAACACTTTTAAGAATTCTAAGAATCCTCCTCCAGCCCAGCAGAAGGAGGTATAATCAAAAAATGAGTACTCAAATTTTAAAATATTTATTACAGTAAAAAAATTGCCATTCATCTCCCTCAAAATCCTCCTTCTCCCTTCAAACACAATTTCCTTTCTCTTCGGTCTTTTATTCTTTCCCGCTTTCTTTCTTTTTTTTCTTCTTGTTTGAGACAGGGTCTCACACTATAGTCCAGGCTAATCCTCCTGCCTCAGCCTCCCAAGGGCTGAGACTACCAGCATGTGCCACCATGCTTGGCTGTTTCTTGCTCTTTCTGAAGCAGTTCTGGAAGTCCTCTTTCACGAGTGTCTTTTGTTCCATGTCATGACTGTCTTGATTTCCCAAATCAATTCAAAATAATTCACCTTTCACGAAACTTTTAATTTGAGGAAAAGCCAGAAGTCGCCTGGTGCCAAATCCTGGCAATATAAGATGAAGGAGGATGCACCGTAATATTTTGACTTGTCAAAAATTGCTGTAAAGATTTAATCAATGAGTTTTGATTGAAACAAGGTAAATGTTTAGATATTTTAAAATCTATCACAGTAAAAGACACAGCGGCATTAATCCTTCTCAAAATACTCCCCCTTGCTTTGAACACACTTATCGCGTTGTTCTTGGCCACGTGTCTTTGCTGTAATCAGTTGTGTGGGTGTGTGTTGGTGAGTGAGTGTGTGTGTGTGTGTATATGTGGTGCTGAGGACTGATCTCAGAGCTTTCACACTAAGCTACATCCCCAGCTCGTTTTTATTTTTTGAGACAGGATCTTACCAAATCACGAAGCTGCCCACCGTCAGGGGTGGAGACAGCCGTCCACAGCAGTGCTTCCCGGGGGAGCACCGGAAGAACGTTCCTCCATGACAGCATTGTCCCCATCTCCCCTGTCCATTACAGGAGCCAGCGCCACACGTGACTTTGCCCCCTTGCAATGTACTTATGCCACGAAAGAACTGCATTTTGGCTCAAATTTCATCATCAACCATCTAAATTCAGATAGTTATGTTTGGCTAATAACCACTGGGTCCAACCTGATGGGGCTAGAACGCAGCAGAACAAAAACAATGGCTGAAACCGGAAAGCTAAGTGCCGGAAATGCCCACCGGAAGCCCACTGCAATGGACCATGGGAAACCCACTGCAACGGACCATGGGAAGCCCACTACCACTGCATAGGGGCTCTGGCTTGACCCCTGCCCAGCCTGCAGGAAAGAGAAACAGTCAGCACCAGAGCTTATGCCAGAGAGTGGCAGCAGCTTAGTCCCTCGTTCTATGGAAAGAGTCATCTTTAAATAGTGAACAAAGTAAGACACAGAGTGATTAGAAAGAAGGAAACAATTGTATCTCTGAAGGAAGTGTATTCCTGAGTAGCTGAGGATATAAAAATACTAGAAACAGCACTCGGATTCACTGGAGTAGTTGGTTATAAAATCAACATATCAAAATCAATACCTTTCTTTCTATAAAGTGTAAACAGTTAAACACATAAGGAAAGAAAGAGACGCATTCCGAATAGTAAGTGAGCATATAAGATACCTGGAAAAAAGAAAGCATTGAGACCTGAAAAGCCCCTACGTGAAGGAAACCATCGACTTGACTAAGAGACATAAGGAAATCATTGGAGACTCGTAGAATAGGAAGACTTAAAGTTGTAACGATGTCAATCCTATCAAAAATCAAAATTCTAATTGAATTTTTTGACAAAGAAACTCAATTGAACTTGACAAAAGTATTCAAAATATGAACAGATACATCAATGGAAGAGAATAGAGGATCCAGAAATAGACCTGTGAATGTATAACTGTTTCATAGCTGATAAAAATGGCATAAAAAAAATTGGGGGAATGACGGATTGTTTAACAAATGGTATTGGGATAAATGTGTAACCGTTTGGAAAAAATAAAGCTGAATCTCTACATTCCTATACTAAAAAGAAAATCCAGAAGCATTAAAATTCAAATGTCAAAAACGAATCTAAAAATGCAATAGAAGAAAACGTGGGTGAGTTTTTTTTTTTTTAAAATCTTGGTGTGAGAAAAGTCTTTCTAAGCGTGTCATAAAGCCCAGAAGCCAACAGGGAAAGACTGACGGATTTGACGACGTAAAAATGTAAGACTTCAGTTCAGCAAAATACCCACTTCCAAAGATAAAAGACACACGGGGAACAATTATTTGCCATCCGGAAGCTAGACAAAGGTCAAATTTCCCTAACAGACAAAATACTTTCACAAATCATTGGGGGAAAATTACAGCACAGTAGAAAAGCGGCCAGAGTAGATGGCAGGCAATTTATCAAAGTCTAAATGCCCCCCAAAAACGTGGCATATGAAATGAGGCCCAATTTCACTATGAATGAGAGAAATGCAAATTAAATCAAGAATATGGGATATTTAACACCCACCTCTGTTGGGGAAAAAAAATGGCAAAGCTAGAAAGCCCACTGCTGACAAGGAGGTCAGGAAATGGGGGTGGACGCCAAGAGGACTTTTGTGGGGGCCACTTGGGAACAATGCGTGTAATTTGCAAAGCTTCTCACCCGGCTGTTCCAACTCTGAGAATCATTTCATCCTCCCTCACTCAAGGACGTGGGTACAACAACACACGCCAGCCATGCTTGTGACAGAAACACACACACACACACACAAATGTCAGGCACTGAGACGGGCTTGGACTGCTGTCTACGGGGAACGCACCTGGCACGGAATATCATGCAGCCAGCAGGCATCGGCTTGAGGAGGGGTGCTGCTTACTGGTGAGAGAGAAAGGTAGAAGCACCACCCAGGTCACGGCTCCATCCAACACCATGTGGCTCTCCAGTACTGTTACGGCTTAGATCTAAAACGTTCCTCCTAATGTCCTTTGTGTTGGAAGGTGACTACATCGTGGAGTTCTGCGGGTCTCCCGTTAGTGGATTCATCCATGGATGGGTTTGTGGCTGCATGTGCTGTGGGGAGGTGGTTGGAAGTGGGCCCCTGGGGCCGTGGCCCGGAAGGGTGCATTCTTACCCCCAGCTCCTCCCTTGGCTCTCTGCTTCCTGGCTGCCGTGGAATGCACAGCTCTCCTCTGCCAGGCCCCTCCACCACGCGAAGTCTGCCTTGATGCCGGCGACTTGGGGCTGGACCCGCTGGAAACTGAACCAAATACACCTCTTCTCCCTCAAGCCATGGGTGTCGGGTATTGCGCCCCAGAGCACCGACACAGGTGCCGCTCCAGCCCCTGCCGTCTTCCTACTCGATTCTGTGCTGGCTCCAGTTACCTCCAGACAGTCCTTGCAGCACCTTGTTCTGGGCACCAGGCTTAAGGTGCCCTTCCCTGTGCTTGGCAGGCCCCGCCTTGCGCCCTTCCCACCACTGGACTTTCTCCTGATTACAGAGGGGTCTGTCTTTCTTTATCTCCTCCAGTACCCTGGCTTCATTCTTTCTTTCTTTTTCTCTTTCTTTCTTCACTCTCAGGGCTGAGTCCAGGGCCTTCACACCGAGCCACGTCCCAACCCATTTTAACGGAAGCACTTTAGCCACTAAGCTATTCCTGCAGCCCACAAGCCATCTTTAATCTTGATTCTTCAGACAATGTCTCACTGAGTCAGTGAGCAGGGCTTGAACTTTTGCTCCTCCTGCCTCAGCCTCCCAGAGTGCTGGGATTACAGGCACGCAGCACCAGACCCAGCTGCCCTGGGTATTTTCTGGCCCTGTCACAGCTTAAATTACTTTATTTTTCCAGTCACTCGCTTTCTCCCTAACGTCATCCCCACTGCAACTTGCTGGAAGACTCTGACATACCGGTGCCCAGGAGGTGGCGGCATGGGGGATGAGCCTGCCGGGTCTTCGCAGCTGGCTCTGAATACACCCTTGCCCTTTTTACCACAGCAAATGGCCTCCTGTGGCTGCGGTCAGTGGTGAGCAAAGGAACCTGAGTGTGTGGACCCAAGGCCAGTGATGCCATCACTAGCAGGGCAGGACCTGGTGGCATCCCTGGTGTGTCCTGAGTCCTCAGCAACACCATGCACAACCTTGCTGATTGGGAGCTACAAAGGATCTAAATTCAGCTGCATTTTCCCCGATACAGTGGCCTAAATGTCCTAATATCGCCTCTTCCCAGCAGTTTGAGTGTCGCCATCTTCCACACCACCGAGTGCCCACAGGCCGTGGGGCCTCGCTGGAGGTTTCGTGGCCCTGGCCCTTCTTCCTGCCCAGCTGCATCAGTGGCCACCTGTCCCCAGGCCAGCATCGTATTTACAAGTATTTGGGGAGCCCTACTCAGCCAGACAGCAGCTCAGGGGACAGACGTGCATGTCATACTCGAGGAATTCAAGGGGGTTCTTTGAATACAGCACAATGTACTCAGGTTGGTGATCTCAGACCCAAAGCCGGACTGAGCCACAGAGACGGAGAAGTGTGTGATCAACCCAGAGTCACCGGCAGCCTCGGAGCAAGAACGCTGGTGACCGGTGTTTTCCAAAGCCCGCGCCCCCGTAACAGGAGTGTGGAGAAGAGACAGGGGCAGAAGGAGGCAAGGACCCTGGCGACCCCGAGGCTGAGGGGCCGGGGAGGGGAGATGGAGCCTGAGTGTGCGGCAGACCGGGAAGCAACCCGCAGAGAGGAGCAAAGAAGGGCCAGGGGCTGGTGTCCTCGAGGCGGCAGGGCAGAGCCCAGGTGGAGCCCAGGGTGGGTCGCAGGGCCCCCGGAGCACTGTGGCAGCCTGACACAGGAACCCCCCAGGCATGTCCCACCTGCCGCCCGACAGTTTTCTTTTCCGTTTTCACCTTTGATTTTATTTAACATGATAGTGAATTTTTAAATTTTAGTACCTATGCGTGTATATTAACTATAGTATATATTTTATCTATGGCCCAAGTCTTTTTTTTTCATTTATAAAGGTAGCAAAAACCAGCAAGCCACCAGCTGGTCGTGCCGGTGCTAACCATCCCTCCCCCACCTTGCCCCTCCCTCTGCTGCCCACACTCGCTCCAGCTGGGTGGCCACGTAGGGTGTGGCACAGCTGTGACAGGTGCGGGGCCTTCCTTGTGGGGCTGGGGACGGACACTCGAATCAGGTCCCAACACCAGTGCAAATTGGGGGAAGAGACACCACAGCGTTTCTACCCACGCATTTCCAACTAGCCGCTTCTACCAAGACAAAAGTCATTTATTCCCTGGCTTTATTTTTGAGAAAGAAGATAACGTAACTTTTTGGAAAAGAGACAATACAAGACCTAAACGTGGGATCTGGCACCCCCTATTGTCACAGGGCATCTGTGGAGAAGGAGATCTGTGCTAAGGAGAAAACGGGCCCCCTTCCGTCACTGCTGCAGTGACCCTCAGCGTCAGGACCTGGCCAGTGCGAGAGCCCACCACACCAGGGAGGCTGTGCCGGGGAGGGGGACCAGAGGCCAGCGGGACCTGGGGATCTGATATCTTTCAGCTTGCAAAAGCTCATAATACATCTGGGGCAGCCGGTGGTGGTGACAGAGTCCTGTAAGGACGAGTGTGGGCACAGGCTTGAGGGCAGGAGTCCCCTCAAAGCCTCCCTTGCTCTAGCAGGCATCTCGCCCTGGGAGTGTGTCACTCCACAGCTGATGTCACAGAGGACCCTTGGTGGCCACAGGGCTGCCCAGGCCCCCGCCGGGAACTGACAGCAGCTAGGCTATCCTCAGCCTCCTCAGGGTCCCCTGGGTGCTCCCAAAGCTGCCCCAGGTCAGCCCGTGTCCTGTGACTGGTCCTTGGCAGCATCTTAAGGCCTGGCCCCTCCCCACCTGGGTCCCCTGCAGCCAGCACACAGACTGTCATTGTGCCACACCTCTGCCCGTCTCTGCATCCTGCCTCCTGGCCACAGGCCTGTCCCCAAGGTCCTCCTTCACACACCCTGCTCGCCGAGCTCTGCCTCCACGTCCCCGGCTCACAGCACCCATGAGGGATCAGGGGATCCGCTCGCTGGCCCAGCCGGAGGGAGACCGCCTGAGAAGCCACGTGCCCCCACCGCCCCTGGTGTTTTCCCCAGGCTCCCGCTGGGCCAGGCCAGCCAGCACCTGGGGGAGCCCAGAGCAGCATGGCAGGGCTCCCTGCGCCAATGGCCACGCCCAGGGAGGGGCTCCCCCAGCCCCAGAAGGTGCGAGCAGATTTGCCACCGTCTGCCACTGCTCATTGTCGGAGGGAACGCCACATCCCAAACGTTTGTTTGGAGGGAATTAGCTCAGCGCCTCCGCTAATGAAGCCAGGCTGTGCAAACAGCGCTAGGGGAGGCGGCAGGTTGTCTGTCTCTCGGGGTGGGGACCGCCCAGAAGCTGGCACCCCAGGTGTCCCTGAGGCCCCCCGTGTGCACGTGTGAGGGAGCAGCCTCCGCCAAGCTGGCTGGCACCCTCCCCAGGTGATGTGGGGATCCCAGCCCGGGAGACAGCCGCTGGGCCTAGGCATGGCGCCCCCGGCAGCGGCAGGAGGCAAAGGCTTGGCTCTCCAGACTCAGAGGTCTCCTTTCCTCCCAGCCCCACCGGCTCTGCTCCACCTCAGAATAAGAAGGGGAGCAGGGGGGTGATGCCCTGCCCCTCAGCTCCAGCCTCTGCACCTGCATGGGTCTTCCCAAACTTGTTTATAAGCGAGATATAATTCACATCCCTTAAAATTCGTCGTTTCCAACTGGACATTCCAAGGTAGTATCATAGAGACACATGCCTGCAATCCCAGCACTCTAGGAGGCTGAGGCAGGAGGAGCACAAGTTCCAGCCCAGCTGGGAGAACTTAGTAACTTAGTAAGACCCTGTCTCCAAATAAAAAATTTTAAAAGGGGACTAGGATGGAGCAAAGGCCCTGGGTTCAATTCTCACTCAGAGAATTAAAAAAAAAATCAGTGGTTTAGTATATTCCCTGCATTTCATCATTCAAGAGACACGTACACTTCGTGTCACCTCCATGTCCCCTCCTAGCCCCACGGTCACAAACCCACCTCTATCTTTAGGGTGTGTCTACTCCGGATGTTTCCTATAAATGGAACCACAGGGTAAGCGCTCTAGGACTGGGCCCTTTCTAGATGCAGATGTGGTGCTTGGCATAGGCAGTATTTCATGCCCTGTGTGTGTGCGTGTGTGTGTGTGTGTGTGTGTGTGTGTGTGTGTGTGTGTGTGTGTGACTAGGAATTGAACCCAGGGCCTTGACACTGAGCTATATCCCTCACTTCTTAATTTTACATTTTGAAACGAGGTCTCAGTAAACTGTGCAGGCCAGACTCGAAGTTGTATTCCTCCTGCCTCAGTCTCCTGTCGTGCCTGGATTTTGGGTATGCGCCACCATACTGGGCTTAAAATTCCTCTTTACAGTTGAATAATATCCCCATGTGGATATGCCACATTTGGGTTGTGTCTGCTTCTTGGCTGGTGTGAGTAACGCTGCCAGGCCTATCCATGTACACGGGAACACAGTTCACACTCACAAGTCAGATTACGTGGTAGGAAAAGCCGACCGATTCTTGTTCAGGGTCAAGACCAGGGTGCGGCAAGCGAAGTGTCCACATTTAAGGAGGCACTCCTCTCCCACGTGAGGCGAGTGCCAGCGTAGCATCTCCGGTGATGCCTCCTTAAGGGTACTACCTGCTCTGCACCGTCACGTGAAGCCGGAGGGAGGTGGCCTGGTGACACCACAGGGCTGTCCTCCTGCGGCTCCTTCTCACGTGTGTATCAGTCCCCGGAAGTTGAGTTTTGTGTTCCTTGCTGTCGAAGCCATGTCTTACATGTTAGTTTGTGACCACACATATGAGTCACATAAAAACATTTTCAAGTTTTAGAAGCAAGCTGGATCCTAAGGCCCGCCGACGTAGCTGGGCAGTTCAGCACCTGCCCAACGTGCTTGAGGTTTTTCAATCCCAGCACTGGGAAAAGGCAGCGTGCCAAAGAATGAGAAGGCTTCCAGGGTTAGGGAGCAAAATATTTACTGAGCGTTTACCTGATCAAAGGCCGAGTCTAGAATGTAAAGACTAGAAACACGGTAACAAGACGAATATCCCCCGAATCATGAGCAAAGAGGTTAAACAGCTATTTCATGTATCCCTGAAGAAAAGATACAGGTGGAACAGGCGCGTGAAAGTCGCTGCGTGGCACTAGTCCCATTAGGGGTTTGGGAAATGTGCAGTGAGCTTTCCACATCCTAGGTCAGCTCACCCACGAAAACCCTGACAACCGAGGCAGGCGAGGACACAGAGCGACTAGGACCCGCCATGCTGCTGGTGGGAAATGTGGGGACACCTCTTCTAAAGACACACAGGCAGGTGGACTCCAGGGTGCTGGGATCCCAGCACCCCGGGGGGGCGGAAGCAGAAGGATCACAAGTTCAAGCTCAGCCTGGGCAACTTAGCAATGTAGCAGGACTCTCAAAATCAAAAATAAAAATGGGTCGGGGAGGTAGCTCGGTGTGAAGGCCCTGGGCTCGATCCCAAGTACCACAAAATAAATAAAATAATAAAATCAAAAAGATGTACAGGCATTTACCACCAACTCTGCTGCCAAGCAACTCCGCTGCTAGGAGAGAAAGACCTGTGTGCAAAGACGGATGGCGGTGCTATTCCCAGAGGACCACACTGGGAACGGCCCTAGACCCATGGACTGGGAGTGAATTAAGAAGCAGCGGCCCAGCCCCACCACAGACAGCCATCCCACCATCTCAGGAACCGAGCAGGGACACGGCCAACACTGCCCACGGACATCAAAAGGAGTCTCTCTCTCTCTCTCTTTATTTTACTGTGAGGTAGGGCCTTCTTAAGTCACTAAGGTTCAAACTTGCGATCCTCCTGCCTCAGCCTCCCAGAGTCCTGAAATGACAAGCCTATGCCACCACACTCAGCTTAAATGAACCCCAGGAGAAGGCGAAACTACGGAGACAGGAGTCAGCTCTGTGGCTGCAGAGGGTGGGGCCAGGGGGAGAGGGATGGCTGATCTCAAAGAAATACCCAGGAAGTTTGGGGGTAACAGGGGCTCGTGCTCTTACTGCGGTAACTTCGCTCAGGGGATGGCACTCACGGGAGCAGTTCTATTGCTTATCACTTATTCTTGTACACCTGATCTTAAACGCTTCAGTGAGACTGAGGCTTTGAATCTGTTAAACGACTCCACACAAACACCACATGTAAACGCGTGAACGCTGGACAGCGAAACGAATACACTGCGGCTTGGGGGTTGAGCTGGATTAGAAACAGAAAAACAGCCTCCTTTAGAGGAAGAAGCAAAGCTCCCAAGGCCACGCGCTGTAGGATCGTGTTGACGTGACACCCCGGGAAAGGGTGAACTCCGGGAGCAGGCGTCGGAGCAGGGGTGGCGCGGGCTGCTGGCAACAGACAGGCTCGGGCGCACGGGGGCAGCGGGGCGTGCGGCCGGCGATGGCACCGTTTTGTGTCGCGGTGCGGGGTTCCGCTATCTGACTGTCCTCATTTGTCAGACTCACGGCACCGCTTGCTGAAAGGGGATACATTGTACTGTATGTAAATTATATCTCCAATTATGCAAATTATATACACCTGACTTTTTCATGAAGTAAGCTGGGTGAAGGAGAATTATTAGACAAATAATCATACAGGTGGCGTGTAGATACGGTAAAAAAAAATTGTGGGGGTGTTATGAGAATGAAAGTATTTTGAACAACACTTAGTTCCAATTATAATTCTCTCTACGAAGGGAGGGGGAGAGGAGCTGGAGAGACGGGGGTGCCTCTTTCCTCCCTCCTGGTCCATCTGATTTGGCATTTTGATGGCTACCTTCGGAGAGTTTTACTGAAACATGGAGAACACTCTCTAGGGACAGAAGGATGGACCTCACTACTGATCCCTGGTGGCACCTCTATCCCTGCCCCTCCCCTCCCAGGGCCCCACCATCGTGATCCAGGCCGCTGGGCTGACAGGAGGCCGGCGCTCCATGCCATGGATGACCGAGGACCACTTGCTGTGGCCCTGTTGACAAAGCATGATCAGGACAGAGAGACAGAGGAGTTGGGGGGGCGGGGGGAGCCCTTCCGGTGCCAGGGCAAAAGACAGAGAAAGAAGCAAGTCCCGGAGTCCAGAGAAAGGACCCTGTTGTGGTTGGATCTAAAATATCCCCCAACAGTCTCCTGTGTGTGCCAGGTGACTGCGACATGCTCATCAGCAGACGCAGCCATCAGCGAGCTCACGGATGAACGTGCAGCTAGGAGCAGGGCTCACTGGGGGCGTGGCCCAGAAGGGTCCCTTCCTGTCCGGCCTCTCCCTTCCCTCTCTGCTTCCTGGCTGCTGTGGATGTGAGCAGCTGTGCTCTGCCAGGATCTTCCGCCATGGAGCCAGTTGATCCTCGACTAGAATCATGAGCCCTAACAAGCTCCTCTCAAAGTTGTGGGTGTCAAGAAGTTTGACAGGAAAGACTGCTACAAACCACTATGGGAGAGGGGCACCCAACAGGATTTGAGAGCTCTGCCAAGATGCCCTGGGAGTCCACTGCCCATCAGGGAGGGGCCAGGAACCAACCCCCTCCACTTCCTCCCACCCTTAGGCACCCCTAAACCAACAGAAGGACAAGGCGAGAAGACAGGAGAACCGGCCGATGCCTTCCTCTCACAAGGCCAGGTCTGCAGGGCACAGAGCAGGCAGTAAAGGGTGACCATGGGTCTCTGGGGCATGGGGAAGGCCTCAGGTGGATGTATGTGACAAGGTGGGTTTTATGGTTGTTCAAGGCCAGCAGACCAGGGAATGAACGCCACGTCTCACATGGCCATGAGGAGAGGCAGTACTGCCTGCAGGGTCCCAGAGGGAAGTGTCCAGCCAGGAAGATGAGGGAGGAGCCGCGGGCAGGGAGGGGCATGTGGTGTGCTTCCAGAGAAAGGAGTGGTGAGGCAGGGCAGCAGGCCCAGGACAAGCTGGGCTGAAATTCATCAGGGTGCAGGGCTCTGGGCAGTCCCCGTTGTCTAGTCCTGGCTTGGGGTGATCAGGGTAGGTGACAGTGACTTGAAAGGTAATGGCATATTAAGATGGGGTTGGGACTGTGAATACGGGAAGGCTGTTTTCCTAACAGGCCCTTCCACAGGAAATGGGTCAACCCTAGAGGGGCGGTCCCTCTCCAGTCACTGGCCCCCAGATGACAAGGCAACAGAAACACAGAAACCAGCCAGGTCCAGTGGCACAGGCCTATAATCCCAGCACTTTTGCGGAGGCAGGAGGATCACAAGTGTAAGCCCAGCCTGGGAAACTCAGAGACTTAACAAGGTCTTGTCTCAAAATCAAAAATACAAAATGCAACGAGTGAAGACTCTGGGCTCTGTTCCCAGCAACAACAACAACAACAAAAAAGCAAAACCCAAGACACACAGTTTCTAGAGGCTGGGGTGACCACATGGTGGGCTGGGCAGCTGCCCCCAGGGCTGGGGGAGAGGTCCAGCAGTGGAACACTTACCTGGCATGTTCAAGACCTCCAGTTCCACCCCCAGCACCGCCATGGGGGAAAAAAATACAATAAAAACAAAAACAAGATTGCTGTCACTTGCTGTCACTCTGAAGCACATATAATCCCCGCAAAAGCGTCTCTCGAAAACTCAGGGGACCGCCTGGTGATGAAGAGCGAGGCAGGTGACAGGGGTGGCGTGGATGCCACTTGCTAGAAGTCACTAATGTGCCAGTCCTAATTCACATTTTGAGGGCCCAGGGGCCAGGCCTAGTCATTCAAGGGCATCAGGAGGCGTCCAATCCCCTGTTGACCCTGCCAACACCTCCCAAGACCCACAAGCACAGGGACTGCCACCCTCTCCAGTCACCTGCCTGCCCCAGGGAACCTCTGCAGGACCACAGAGCCACTGTCTCAACGCCCGGACCCAATCCACGAGACACCTCCCTGCAGGGGATAGGCCGACTGGGCCATTCGGGGTCAAAGCATGTGGGGACAGAGGGACAGAGGACAGGCCACGGGCTGCCTGGGGAGGCAGGAGAGTTGGGTGGCAGAACAGAGAGGCATTTGCAAACACTCAGACTTGTATTTGTGTGTGTGAGGTACTGGGGATAGAATCCCGACCGTTAACACTGAGCTACATCCTCAGCCTATTTTTATTTATTGCTTATTTTTGAGACATTGCTAAGTTGCTAAGTTCCCCAGGTTGGGCTCAGACTTGCAATCCCCCTGCCTCATCCTTGATAATCAGGATCTTGATAATACGAGATGGGGTTGAAAACACAGCGAACGTCTCCACGTTAAAACAAAAATACAGTAGAAGACACGTCGCGGTGAATCGCCCCTCCCACTTCAAATACCCCCATCCCGCCGCTGCTGTGACTTTCGGAAGCAGCTGTGGAGTCCTCGCCTGTGTCTGTGCTGTGCTGTGTCGCTGCCCGCACGACCTGCATCGGTTCAAAACACTGACCTTTTCATGGTCATTTTCACTACGGGGAAGAGCAGGAGTCGCACAACATGGGATCCAGCCGGTATGACAGGTGAGGGCGCGTGGTCGCGTGCTACGGGCGCACCTTTCCATTGGAGGATGGCCCGTGCAGCGGTGTGCAACGAATCTTGACCAGATCTCAGAACTCCGAACTACCGCTATATGTGCATGTGGTGGAGAAAGGCGCAGGAAACGCACACAGGTCCTCTGCACGAATACCGCGGGAGATCGCGGTGGCCACGATCGCACGAGCAAGGGTCTGCACCACGACGCCCTCCGGTGCACAGCAAGTGAGGTGGCGACGTGGCAAGGCCAATGCCCAGGATTCGGCAGCTCGGACAGCAGCCCGGTGGGCAGGGGGCAGGACGGCGTGTGCCCACACTGGGCACGGTCTTCATATCATTGCTGCAAACCCTGTGATGGCCAATTTGGGGGCGGGCAGAGGGGACAGAGGAGGCTGCTGCAGAGCTGCCCAGGTGAGCCCAGCCCCTCCACCCCCCTCAGGTCCCCAGCCCCTGCAGAAAGCTGCCAAGATGCCCGGCGCCCCGCGCAGCCTCAAAGCCTCTCCTCTGGCCCCCGCGACGCCCTGGGCTTCGGAGTTCGGAAATCTCTCCCGGGACAAGCAGAGCGGGCTGGCCCAGGCGGTGACAGCCCTAGTGCCTGGCAAGGTGGCTCCCAGGCCCTGTAACCACCCAACTCCCCGAAATATGGCCATTAACTCCCTCCAGGCACAGGGGGCCGCCATTCTCCCCGCCTGGCTTTTAGTCCAACACAATTAGGACCCATTATTTCTGTCGTGTTGATTCTTGGAAAATCATTTTGAATTGTCGTCCTTTCTCTCTCTCTCTCTCTCTCTCTCTCTCTCTCCAGCTTTGGAAAAGGAAAGCGCCAAAGAAGATGAAAACAGAAAAGCATCCCCGCACCCCCCGCCTGGCTCCCGGCCCCCCCCCCCGCGGCCCCCCTCCCGTGGCCCCCCTCCCGCTTCACCTGACCTGTTCCCTTGGCAACCGTCAACTCGCTGCTGCAGTATTCAAAGGGAGTCTCACAACCACACATCAGTGAGATGCGGGGGGCGGTGGTGTGCAGTTCCCCGAGATCGCAGATGGACAGGCAGGCAGGCAGGCACCCGGGAAGACAGGTGCAGAGACAGACAGACAGAGACGAGGCAGACAGAGGACAGGAGAACCAGGACCAGGACTCCCAGAAAGACGGCGGCCTGGGGACCAGGGATGCCAGAGAGGACGCTCAGACAGACACACAGATAGGAGGACAGACAGAGGCAGATGTAGGAAGAGACTGATTCGGAGAGACAGAGAGAAAAGACAGAAGTGTAGCACGTGGGGAAGGGGCCAGATGAAGACAAGAGAATCGGAGATGGGGTGGGCAGCGGGAAGGGGCGGGTACAGCATGCAGAAGGTAGGGAGGTGTGTGCACAGCCGCCCCCCTCCTTCCTCCTGCTCCCCACAGCCCCTCAGGGCCTCTTCCCTGCCCACCCCTTGCCCTTCACCAGGTGCAGCGCTTCTTTTTGGTTATTGTTGTGTGCGGTGCTGGGGACTGAGTCCAAGGCTTTCACACTGAGCTATGTCTCCAGCGATTTTTATTTTTGATTTTGAGACAGGGTCTAGCTAGGTCACTAAGTTGCCCAGGCTGGACTCAGATTTGCAATCGTCCTGTCTCAGCCTCTCGGAACGCTGAGATGACAGTCTACCGGGTCTGTCTTCTTTGCAAATGTATGAGCGTGGCCCCAAGAACAGCCTCGGCGTGGCCACCCTCCCCTGACCCTTTCCTAAAAGTGAGAGTGAGTCTGCTGCAGATGCTGGCCGCGGGGTGCGAGGCTCCTGGCAGAGAGTAGGAAGGGGAGCCCCAGAGTGCACAGCGGGGCCCTATCTACTCAGAAGGGCTCTGCCCGAGGACCCGGCTCAGTGCCAGGCACCGCAGCGGCCGCACAGGCTGAGCAGCCATGTGGAGAGGGGTGGTCTGCCAGGGCCCCCCTCCACACCCTCATCCTGGGCTACATAGTGAGTTCAGGACCAGCCTGAACTACAGAGCGAGACCTTGTCTCAAAATAAGAGGGAAAAAAGCAATATATAAAAGCATCAATTTATCAAAAAAAAAATAAATAAATAAAAGTGAGGCTAAGGATGTAGCTCAGTGCAAAGGCCCTGGGCTCAATTTTCAAGTATTGGGGAAAAACAGAAAAGCCAGAGGACGGGGCCAAGGGCAAAAGATGGCTCACCCTCAGAGTCCTAAGACCTGGAGACCCACACCGGCTCTGCCACTGACCACTCTGGGCCTGTGGGCACTTCTAGGCACAAGCATAGAAGGGCTCGTGCTGGGGGCCAGCATCAGAAAGCAGGAAGGAACCCTGGGGGCTTCGGGGCATCCTGGGCGCCCCACCTCCCTGATTGGGCGAGATGCGGGCCAAGCGAGACGAGCTCTGCTAGGATTTCAAAGGGAGCTGGAAATACGGATTTTTCATGCCAACTCTGAGTTTTAAATATTGATGACCGCTTCTGTCTGTAACGCCCTCTGCATGCCAAAGAGCTGAACGGGGTGCGGCGGGCCCTGACCCCAGGAACGGGCTGCGGCGCAGGACTCCACGCGCCGGCAGGGGGCGCCCTCGCCCACGTCCCACGACCGCAGTCTTGCCGGGGCCAGGAGGGTGTGCTGCTCGCCTGGCCTCACCGCCCGGCACCCTGTCCCACCCAACTCCAGAAGGATCCATCCCCTCTCCCCTCTCTGTGCCCCCAACTCCACAGCGGGGCATCTCCGGACCCCGAGACCGAGTCCCCAGCCGGCAGGCCGGGCGCCAGACACTGACACCGGCTGCGGAGAGCGCGGTCAAAGAAAGATCGTCACGCTGCCGCGTGCAGCAGCGTGCGAGTCGCCCCGCGGAGCTGCAGGTGCCCCGGAGGCGTGGGGCTCGGGGTCTGGCAGGCGTGCCGCTGCTTCCCACGACGACGGGCGCGTGGCGACGCTCGGCCTCCTGCCCCACGGTCGCAGGGACCTGTTTACCCCAGCCCGCAGCCTTGGGGCTCCCCCATGGCCCGCCCCCAAGATGCCGTAGTTACGAAACACTGATCCCTCGCTGCTGCGGGCTCGCAGGACTGGGGGCACCTCTGCTCGCGGGCAGGCGGGGTCACCCCCACGGAGGTCTGTCCCGTCACCGCGCCAGGGACCCGCCTAGGGACTCCCCCAGAGGTAGCGATTTTCCGCGTGTCCGTGCGGGCCTTGCTCAGCCTAGTGCCTGTCCCTTGTGTGGCTGTGCGTCCAGGGCCCCTGCAGGTCCCTAGATCCTGCCGCCGGGGCTGGCCCTGCGAGCCGGGCTTGCAGAGTCCCCACCCGGCCGGCACTGCCGCTCCCCACGGCGCCCCAGCCGCGACCCGCGCCGGGCCCAGCGCCGTCAAGTCAATCACAGACCGGGCTCCTGGCCTCCAGCTGCCCGGGTCGCCCTGCGGGTGCGGGCGGGGCAGGCGGGAGCTGCTCCCCGGCGCCCTAGCCTGGGGACCCCCGAAGGGAGGCCTCGTGGCCACGGCCCCCCGGCCCCCGCCGGCGCTTCCCACCCAGCCCGCCGCCCCTCCCCGCGCCCGCGCCAGCCGCTTCCTCTTCGCTTAAGCTGGGCGGCGTGCTGTCACTTGCCACCAGATCTGTCACCCCATACCTACTGACTCAGAAGTTCTGTATTTTTAATAAGTTCCCCAGGTGATTCGCGGCCGACCGCGCCGGAGACCCACAGGGGCACCGCGCGGCTGCCAATTAGGCAGCGGCTCCGACGCGGCCAGCGCCCGGCTGGCAGCCCCTCCGCCCGCCCCGCCTCAGCGCGGCCAGCCGGGTCCGGGATCCGGGCCGGGAACCAGGAAAAGCCCGGGGAGGGTCTCCACGCCCTGCACTCTGATCGCAAGTTCGAACCCAGCCAGGGAAACTAGTGATTTGGCAAGACCCTGTCTCAAAATAAAATGAAATGGGCTAAGGGACTGAAGCTTGGTAAGAACGCTCTGGGTTTAAGCTTCTGAAAAAAAAAAAATTGTTCCGCAACAGCCCCTTTCACACTGTAGCAGCCCCTGGCTCCCTGTTCTGGCAAGCCAAGGCCTAGTGCCAGGAGACCTGACGGTCCTCACCGAATGGATACCTGACTAGAGGTGGCGCAGGAAAGACACAGGGCCCTAGCACACAGGGGCTTGGCATGCACCCGGTCTTAAATCCTGGAATTTATTCTCCCTCTTGGCATTTGGGTACAGCTTAAGAGATTTCAGTCCATAGTCATTGGCCCGATTGCTTTAGGCCTGTGGCCGCACAGCATATCAGAACAAAAATTTGTGGTAGAAGACAGTGCTCACCTCGTGGCAGCTGGTAAGCCAAGAGAGGAACAGTCATGTTCCAATGTCTAATGTCTCCTTCAAGGACATGCCCCCCGTGATCTAACTTCCCCCCACCAGGCTCCACTTCCCTCCCACAAGCAGTATGTGCTAGGGACCAAACCTTTACCACATGGCCCTTGAAGGACATTATAAAACACAAACCGTGGCAAATATTTATAGTGAACCAAAAAACAAAGATCACATTTCACATTTCACGGTGAAAAACGCAGTGTTCTCTTTGGTCATCACCTCCTTAGGAAAGCGCGCACCCTCTGCAACGTGCAGCTATGTCCGGGCTCCTGGGCGCATACTCACTCCTACCTTACTCGTCCGCTAATCTCTCTCATTCAGCAACGCCTGCCACAACTCAGAGTGACAAACATCAGGTGAGCGAGAGAACAGAAACAAGCCCACGATTAACTCTGTCATCCAACAAGGTACTGGGGACTACAACAAGGGCAAAAAATAAGAATAATAATAATACAGAAAGAAAAGCCAGGACCTCATGTTCACATCAGAAATGTTGGCGACAAAAAGACAAAGCCGCCTGTGCAACTAAGGTAAATATTTACCTAGAAAATTCAAGAAGCGAATTTAGAACCCACGGTCATGGTGCGTTTTCTGCATGAACACTCTCGACCCCTGGATGATGGAAGAAGAAAAAGGAGAAGAGAAAGATGGGGAGACTGAATAAAAGAGATGAAGAAAGAGAAATATATTTTCTCACGTTTCCGAGAATTTGGAGCAGGGGGTGGGGAGGGTGCAGGCTTCATCTGCCATCTGTATCTTTTCCTTTTTTAACCCTCTATAAAAATATATTACAACAGTTGATAATAAATTATATGTGTAGACAAAGACTGGAGAATAGAAAGAGATGCAGACGGCCCCGCCTGAGGGTTACAGAGCTGCAGCGTGAACTTCGCAGAGGCCAAGGCAGACAGCGGGAGACTGAGCTCCGGAGGCCAGTTCCGGCACCAAACAGCCAGGGAACAACAGCCCTTTCCACTGTGCGCTTCGCTAAGCAACACGGCCCTTGTTAACCAGAAGAAGAAAGCAAATCTCACACGCAGTATGCTAGTTAGCTGTCTGCTACTATAATAAGCACCTGAGATAGATCATCTTATTCCCCCAAAAAGTTTACTTTGGCCAAAAGTTTTGATGACTTTCCTCCATGGCCAGCTGGCCCTGTTGCCTTTGGGGCTGTGGTGATGCACCTCATCATGGTGGGAGCGGAACCCACTCACCCCATGGCATCCAGGAAACAGACAGGAGAGGTCTCCCTTCAAGAGCAGCTGTATTAGCTAGGGCTCTCTAGAGGAATGGAGTCAATGGAAAATATATCATCATGCAAGAGATTTATTAGGTAAGTTCACAGGATCAGAGGTGGAAGAGTCCACATGGCCACCTGCTTAGTTTCTTTCTCATCACTGTGACTCAATACCTGACATCCGCACCTTACGGCAGAAAAGGTTTACCTTAGCTCACAGTATAGGAAGATCGCAGGCCATCCATGGGAAGCTGGCAGAGGCAGAGGGAGGCTGACAGGAAGCCAAGGGGGTGAGGAAGGGCAGGGTAACCCTTGCACACGATTTCCCCTTCCAGGTCAAGCCCCAGTGTTGCGACCCCTCTGACCAGGCCCCACCTCCTAACAGCACCCAAAAACATGAGGCTACAGATATGAACCACAACACTAGATGATCCAGTAGCTGCTCAGCCGGAGAAGATGGAGCCATAGAACAGAGGAACCAGGGGCACAGCACCAGCCCAAAGTCAAAGGCCTGGAAGCTGACCGGGGAGTCACTGGTGTGAGTCTATATCACAAGACTGCGGGCACCGGAGACCAATGTCCAAAGGTGATAACGAAGGCCAGAGCTCTTCCAAAACAGGGACACTTGCTGCTCTTTTATCCCATCCAGGATACTATCATCCTATGGGTGGGTGCCATCCTGTGTGAGGGGAGTCTTGGTCCCTCAGTTCGCTGGCCTACATGTCAGCTACAGACGCAGAATGGTGCTGCGCTAATCTGTTAGGTGTTTCCTAATCCCTTTGAGTTGACATATCATGATTAGCAGATCAAATGACCTCATGTCCTCCCACTAGGCCCCATCTCTTAACGATGCTACCACCTTCCGTGGGCACCATGGGCTGGCAACTAAGCCATCCACACAAGACCCTTAGGAGCTCTTATCCAAACCATAGGATGCGGTGATATCCTTTTTCTTGACAGGAAATTAAAACCCAGTCTTCTGTAAGACATCCTGGATCCCGCCTTTCACTGTGCTTATAGAGTATAGAAAAATTGCTTCTATGTTTCCAAGTGACCTTTGACCAGATCCAAGAGCCTAACATCCAGATAAGCCCCAGGGAGGTCATTACCAGCCCGTCCTTCCCAGGCTGATCCGGGCGAGGGACACCCCTCGCTTGCCACTGTCAGGATGAATGCTGGTCGATTTCTCACAGTGTCCAACTCCCCAGACACAGAGCAATCACCGAGCTGCCCAAGCCTGGTCCCCCAGCTTCCGGTCTCCAGCAGGACACCTTGTTCTTGCCAACTGCTGGATAAATGTAAGCCGAACAGGGTCTGGCAGGGGTCACGTGTATCTGCCCCCTGGGGCACTAACGTGGAGTCTGAAGCCGTGAACACTAGCCCTGCCTTCACTCATGCTCTCTGGGAGGCCGTGCCACCCATCCTCCGAGCCAGGCCCTGCGCTGGGCACAGGACACACACAACCTCCCCCCACCCCCACCGTCTGATCAAGGAGATAACTGGCATGGAAGTCTCGGTTTCTTTGCCAATGCCTGTGCTCTAGAACTGCCCATGCACAGAACTTGTGGTAATGGGCAAATTTTAAAAAATATATACATATATATTTTCTAGTGATTTGAATCTGAAGAGGTGAGGTGGAAATACCTGGGCAAGATTCATTAAAACATCTGTGAAGGCACAGAATTAGAAACAGGAAATGACCCAAATACCCATCAACCATAAATAAACACAATGTGTTCTTTCCATGTAGGAGAATATTAGCCAACGGTAAAAAATAATATGTTAGGCTATTTTCTGGTGCCATCACCGAATACCTAAGGCTGGGTACTTTATTTTTAAAAATGGGTTTATTTAGCCATTGCTCTAGAGGTTCTAGGGCATAGTGCCGAACTGTTCTGGCTCTGATGAAGACTTCCTGGGAAATGGCATCATAATGGCAGGAGCACATGTAAGAAGAGAGTGTGGCAAGACAGGAAGCCAGAGAGTGACTGAGGGGTCAGCCGTGCCCTTTACAACACCCATTTCTCAGAAACCAGCTGGGGTCTCGTGAGAACGACACCAGTTCTTTCCGGGAACAGCACCTCAGCGACCTAGTTGCTTCCCACCTCTTAAAGGCCCGCTCATCCCTCACTGGCCTCACAGTGAGCAGATAAACTGGCTCCCAAGACGTGAGCCCTGGAAACACCCACCATCCAAGTCACAGCAAAGGGATGCGAGGTGGATAGACATTGCAAATAGTGTGCAGGGAGACAGGGTGGGCACCAGGGGCCACACACCGCTTGGCACGAAATCCATGAGACTCTGCGTGACTCCGCAAGGAGAGTGGTGGCTGTCAAGAGCTGGGAAGGGGGCAGAGGTGTCCCTGCTGATAGGGGCCGTTTCTTCTTGACAGTGACACATTTGGGGTTTAGATATTAGTTACATCTGCAAAACACCAGCAAACTGTGTATGTTAAAAAGGTGAATTTTACAGAACATGAATCCTCAATAAAGGTATTATTAAAAATGATCACGAGCACAGCCCTGGGATAGGAGGGCTGTCCCCAATTAGTAAAAGATTCACATCAAACTGGCCTCTGATAGGAAAGCTTTCTGAGTGACCTCCTCTGTGCCACATAAGCAGATCAGCAGCACTATTTATTTAAATAACCAGTAGCTTAGCAAGAAATTCGCCACTGTGCACACACATGCACACGCGCAAGCCCCAGACTGAGCCCTACCGTGGGCCACCAGAAGCCCTTTCTAGAGGAAGGTCACCAAGGCAGCACATCCTCACAGCAGGATGGATCTCAGAGCTCTGACTGGGTCAACCTCCATCCAGGATTTCTGCCTAGATTGCCAGGGCTCGGGAGAGCCAGGAAGTGTCCAGTCCAGCAGCGCCATCTGCCCATTGGCATCTCCTTGGCTGTTGCTGGCCCCTGTGGCTCTGTGTCCTCCTGGGCCCTCTCCCTGCAGTCAGCCCCACCCACCTTCTCAGATGTTCCATAATCACTATCTTTCAGGGAATATCACATACACCCCCAGCTGTTCCAATCACCTTCCCCAAATCCTCTGCGACTTTGGTCCTTCCTGCAGCCCAGCTCAGGCGAGAGGGCAGCTGGGCTAAAAACTCCCTCTGGAGACACACGAGCACCTCTCTCACTCAGATCACCACCCCCATCTGGGGTAGATGCAAAAGTACGGTCCCTAGTGCTTTTGTCCCATATGCTCACACTCTCTGCCTTGCGTTCTTCCCCAGAGGAGACAGGGTGGCCATCCTCTCTCCCTGGAGACCTGGGCTTGGCTGTGTGGCCTGCCTTGGCCAAGGGAATGCCAACACACACGGTGCGAGATGAGAGAAGCACTTGCCTTGTGTAGCCACCCTGTGGCCCCACAGAAAGCCTGGCCCGGCCTCTTTAAGGATTAAACAAAGGCCCAACTCTTCCAGGCCTCTCAGTTGACACCCAGACACATGAGGGCAGCTGCCACAAATGACCAGTGTCAGCAGTGCCATCCAAGGCCAGAAAAACCCATCTGGGAAACACAGGACAAGAAAAAATATCAAACAGCGCTGATTTAAGCTACAGAGTCTTGGGGACGTTTTGTTACACAGCAAAGCTAACCGATACATCTTCTCGTGTCCTCTCCAGCCCAGGAAGACTGTGTTTCCTTTAGAGAGAGACACCCTGTCACTGGTCCCTCATGGTCTCCACATCCCCTTTCAGATCACTGTGAGACTTTGAGACGCTCAGGGCTGCCAATACGTGACCCATTCACTAGGATCCTTAAATTAAAAGCTGAGGCTCCCACCCTTGTCTCCCCACTGCCACTCTTCCTATATGAGGGGACAGAGGCCTCCGGTTTCAAAGGAGAAGGACTACAGGTCGAGGAGGAGTCAGGAGAACAGAAACATTTAAACACATCAAAATGTGACCTCACCACTTACTTCCTGGACACCAGGTACCAAGGATAGAGTGAACAAAAGCGGCTGTTTCCGGCTGTCCCCACCTTTTCTTCTTCCTTCCTTCCTTCATTTTTTTAGCACTGGGACCAAACAAGCCCACAGGGGCTGCTTCTGCCACAGAGCCCACCACTTGTCTTTATACTTTTCATTTTTATGTTGAAACGAAGTCTCACTAAGTCTCTAAATGGCCCAAACTGGCCTGAAGTTTGAGATTCTCCTGCCTGAGCCTCGCAAGTAGGTGGGATTACAGAGTGCGCCACCACACGTTTGTAAGGACCTGCTGGGTGCCAGGAGCCCTAGGAACTGGAGTCCACACAGGTGTGGCCGCACCTGTAGGAACTGGGGGCCACCCCAGGGAGCACACACAGACGGATGTGCCACCCCTCAGAAGGTAGGTGGGGGCGTGGGAGTGGGGGTGGCCACAGGGAAGGCTTCCCTGAGCTGGGGTGGAAGCGTATTGGAAATGTACCCAGAAGTTCCCTGGAGAGCACCGAGGTGGCTACCTGCAGGGCAGGTGGAGGGTGATCTGGAAGTCAGTCACCTGGTTGGCCACCTGCAGGGCACCCAGTTACCCCAGAGTGAGCTCTCCTCTGGCTGCTGAGCTGGCAGGGGATCCTGACCAGGAGCTAACTGCCTGCCTTCTCCCGGCCGGGCCCCACCCCGGAGGTGAGCCGGGGACTCGAATTCTGCTGAGGGAACCGCGTCCCCTGGGGCAGCCCTAGGACGCAGCCGCTCTAAAATCACGCTGTCAGCCATTCAGGCAGAAACCCCGGGCCGCGGGCGTCCGCTGCGCCGCCTCCCTCCAGCGTGACCGGGTTTCAGGTCGGTCGCCCCGCTGGGGCTGGGATGGGTAATTAACGATCCTGGGGAGCCGCCGGCGCTCATTAGACCCTGCGGAGAGGGAGGGTGGATGGGAACCGCCGCTGTCCTGAACTTCTCCTGAGCCGGCACTTTCCCCTCTACTGCCCCCACCGACCGCTGGGTCCCAGAGGACCGGATTACTCTCTCCATTGCGCAAGGGCAGGCGGGAGTCCGGGGTTCAGCTGTGTGCCAGGGTCTCTCGTCCCCCGGGGTGAGGCCCAGAGCCGTGCTGGGCTGCTCAGGCGTCCTCGACATCTGGACGCAGGACCCGCAGGGCTGGAGGGGTCTAAGGAGAGGGAGCAGACTTTGCCCCTTGGAGATGGCAGGGACCCTCACCGCTAGAGGCCAGGGAGGCCCAGCCAGGCACCTGCAGGATGCAAATCGCCACCCCTGCGGCAGAACTGGCTGCTGCAGGGACGGAGGCGGTCTTCCTGCCGCCCCACCTGGGCACTGTGCTTATCTAAGCAGGCCACGTCCAGATGGCACTCCCCGCCTGCACTGGTAGGTGGGGGAAGGCTAGTCACAGCAGCAGAGCGGCAGAAGCAGAGCCGGAGGCCCCCAGGGTGGCATCACAAATAGTGCCAGGGTGTCTGCGCCCCAGAACTAGGCGCTCTTCAAGCCCCAAGCCACCGCAGACACAGGCCACTTGCTTGAGACCACCACTCTCGGTCGCCAAGCCTAGGCCAGGCGAGGAGGCCCCAGGAGAGGCCCTGAGAGCACAGAGGGCACAGCCAGCCTCCTGTGTCTCCAGCCCCTGCTCTACCTGACAGCAAATACACCACAGCTGTCACGAGGCACCCTCCAGCAGACACAGCTCTGGAGAGACCAGCAGCAGCACAGGCGTGATAACCCACCACTTCGGGCATAGTGCTTAACCTTTATCCAGCAACAGACACCAGAACCAGCTTACTGAGAGAGAGACAGACACACAATAGGCCACGTAAGTGTGGCTCTGGGGGGAAAGGAGCAAATGCCATGTGGGCAGAAGGGGCGGCCAGGGGAGGAGAGACAGGAGGGGACGCAGCATGTGCAAAGGCCCACAGGCAGGATGTGCCTGATGAGCTGGAAACAGTGAACGGTGGGGATCTGAGAGATGCATTCAAATCAAAACAGAAGTTCTATGGCCTGTGGCTGTGGCCTGTGGCAGTGGAACAACCCACAGGTCTCCAGCGTGGGACAAAGTCAACCCTACCCTTAAGAACGACGTTCTAGGATCTGAGAGGACTAGATCAGTGGTTAAAGCACTCGCCTAGCAAGCTCAGGGCCCTAGGCTGGATTCGCCAACACCACAAAAGCCTGGTGTGGTGGTGCATGCCTCTGCACTCGGGAAGCTGAGGCAGGAGAACTGCTGTGAGTTCAAGGCCAGCCTGGGCTCCATACACAGTGAGTTCAGGACCAGACGAGACTACACAGCCAAGACCTTGGTCCAAAAAGAAAAAAAAAAGAAGAAAAAGAAAAGAAAAAGGACACTCCATCTGCTGTGGATGGACAGAGAGGAAGAGCAAGGCCGGTAGGAAAGGGTCTCCTTTCAGTCCCCTCCCAGGGGCAGAGCTAGAAGCCAGGGGTGCGCATTAGTGGCTGCCCAGCACCAGGGGACAGCCATGATGGAAACGGAGCTACAGGGAGTGAGCAGGCAGGACGGGGGCAGGAGGGGCCCCCAGAGTAGAGATGCCCCAGGCTCCCGCCTCCCATGGGACAGCTGAGCATCTCGCTAGCTCTTCCATCTCACGCCATCTCTTCAGCAAGACCCGTAACCCCAAATTAGAGGAGAGGTGACACTGCGGAGGGGCCTATGATGGTAATCCTGACCGTCAACCTGACCGGCTTGACAGAGGCCTTGGAGATGAGTAAGTCACATTGAGGGCATCCGGGTGAGTCATGGGGTGAGTGTGACCCTGGGGGCTGTGTTTGTCAGTGGCACCCGCAGTGCAGGGGAGGCCAGCTGTATTTGGCTCACAGTATCAGAGGGTTCAATCTGGGATTGACTGCGGAGAGAAATATCACAGCAGAATAGCCAAGGACAGCTGCTCACCCCACGGTGGCCGAGGATAGCTGCTCGCTCCACTGGCCATGAAGCAGGGAGCTGGGGCCAAGCCTGCATCTCGCCAGGCCACACCCCCAGTGAGCCACCCACCAGGGCCCTGCCTCCTGATGCCACGTTCAGCCATGAGCGTGTGGATGAGTTACCAACGAGTGACTATCCCCGTGACCCTGTCACCTT
This sequence comes from Ctenodactylus gundi, assembly GCA_004027205.1. Lineage (NCBI taxonomy): Eukaryota > Metazoa > Chordata > Mammalia > Rodentia > Ctenodactylidae > Ctenodactylus > Ctenodactylus gundi. The sequence continues at coordinate 81,368 of PVKB01004382.1, read as the reverse complement.
CCAAACACAGGTGACACCTGGGGACATTCTAGATCTAAAACACAGCAGGGGCAACATCTGTTCCCCACACCCTTCCTCTCTGTTGTGCTTTTGGGCCTCCATGAGGTGGGCAGCTGCCCTCCACCACGTCCACCCACTGTGATGTCTCGGCCCAGAAGCCAGCTGGCACGGACTCACCTCTGAAACCATGAGCCACAATGAGCCACTATCCTTTTCAGCTGCGAAAAATATGGTTAATGTTTCAATTTTTTAAATGTATTATAGTAAAAGACATCGTTGCCATTAATCCCTTCTTGTTACTCTTCCTCCCTCCCAAAACCCTTACCCCACCATCCTCACTCCTTTCTGAAGTAGGTCTGGAAGTCCTCTGTCCTGAGTGTCTTTACAAGGTGGGTTCAAAACTACAGTGGATGCTGGTGCCCTGAGCCAACGGAAAGACGTGCAGACGTGATCGTGTGCCCTCAGCCACCTCGCTGACTGCGTGTGGCACCATGTGGCTTCTGGGTCTTCCCCAGAGTCGAGATGAAAGGTCTACGTCTTGAACCAACTGGGGACACTAGCATAGCTCCAGCAGCATAACTAAAGTCTGCACCTTTTAGCTCACAGTTTCGGAAGGTCTCGCACAGTCTACTTAACCACGTTGAGAGTACAGGGCAGACGTCCAGTCAGAGAAAATCTCCTCACGGTAGGGCAGACAGACGTCAAAGCGAGCCTTCCCAGGGAGAAGTTGCAAGAATGCCTCCCTCATTTCCTGGCCCACAAGTCAACAACACCCCCATGAAAGCTCTGCCCTGGGCGCTTCCTAATCTCCACCATTTGACACAGTCCCTTCAAGGTAAGCCTCAAGCTTCTGCCCCTTCCAGCCAGACCCCCCAACAGCCCACGGTTCTGTAGGTATCCTACTACATCTGGAGACACAAGGCCTTTGGAGGACACTCCAGACCCAAACCATAGTAGACACTAACTCGCAAATGTTCTGCTACCCACAGCCTGGAGGTCTGCATCATGCCCTGGGGCACTGAGGATGGACCCAGTGGACTGGACCAGTGGCTGGGCAGTTGCCATGGAAACCTTGGAAGACAGCCACTGTGGGAAGAGCCTCCTTCCTTTATCCTCATGCCACTGGGTCAGATCGGGCCCACCACCATGCCATCATCCCTGGGGGTAGTCACATGACCCAGGACTGACCCAGTCCTGTGATTACATTGGGTCAACATGAACCAGCTCCAGGACTTTGACAAGAACTTTGGGAGGCATGTTCTTTGGGATGACGACCAATCTAACGTAGAAACAGAGTTAATGATGACTGCTTTGCCACTGTCTTGCCACCCAGTATTTCCTGAGAAATTCAGAAGAAAGCAGAGCAGAGAGAACAGAGAGAGAGGGCCGAGGACACAGCTGGAGCACCTGGATCCAGCCGCGCCTGAAGTCTACGTTCGACATTTTAGTTTTATGAGCCAACACATCCCTTTTCTTGCTGAAGCCAGTCCATGCAGGTTTCTATGACTTGCAAACAAAGAGAGAAACGAGCACTTACACCTGCAATGAGACGGAAAGTCTTTCCATCCTCAGAGTTTCTCATGGGGACAGCACCGTGTCTACTTAGAAGAAATATGGTTAAGAGCAGTAGTGCTTGAAGGTAAGAGTCCAAGGGACCTGCTAGCGGGAAAGATGCACAAGAAGGGGGATATGCTGTCCTGATTTTATCCAGTGGAGGGGTGAAGGGGAGCACATTTAGGCAGGGACCCCTCCTGGGGCTAGAGGCCCCTGCCGGGTCATCACAAACGCCAGCGGAGAAAAGGTTCTTGGTGTTTGCCGTACAGCAGCTCGAACATAAGCCTTCCCGCTGGGTAACATCTTTCCCTTTTTTCTTTTCATTTTGAGATAAGGCCTCACTAAGTGGCTAAGTTGCCCAGGCTTGGCTGGAAGCTGGGATCCTCCTGCCTCAGCCTCCCAGAGTGGTGGGATTGCAGGCCTGCGCCACTGGCCCCTTCTCAGAAAAAGTTTTTCATGACGTGGAAGGAAAATGTAGATGGCAAAGGGCTGAGGAGAAAAGACAGGCTCCAAAGTCAAGGTCAGATGCGGCGTGTTCTCAGGCCCAGTGGGAAAATGGGCCTCAAGGAAGGAGCAGGAAAGACTGTTGACAGAAATTAACTTGGGGGGGGCGCGGGGACACCGCTTACTTCTGCTTTTTTGTTGTGGTTGTTCTTTTTTGTTCTTTCCAAGTTTTCCTAATAGGAAATTTATTTTTAAAAAGCTCTTCCCATCTGATAGCATCCACATTTCTGTCTCCCTGGGGCCCCACTGAACCCTAAAATTTAGGCACAGTGGGGGAGTGTCCTGGCTGCTTCTGCTCCACTCCACCAACTTGGAACAAACAAGAATGAGTGTCACCTCCTAATCGAGCCCCCAGAATTCAGCTGTGTAACTACAGAATGGAGAAGACCCAGCGCCCCACCCCAATAAAAACCATACAAAAATAGCCTAGGACTTTAGCCAACCCCAGACGAACTATAAAGCGGTGCCGAGGCAGAATACCTTTGGTTGGATCACAAGAAGTCTAGCGAGCAGAATGAGGGAGGTAGCAATTACAGGCAGCCTACATCTGGAATTCAGGTCACAGTTTGAAATTCCACAAGACTCCGGATCCGGATCGGGCCTTCCTGTCCCCACCCCGGGGACCAAAGCAGGTGCATCACAGGGGGTCTGAGCAGGACTTTTTTGCCCCTCCCCATCTGTCACTAGCAAAGGAGAAGGCAGAAAGAAAAGAGGCTGAGAGAACAGCTGGCTGGGAGCCAGGAAACTTCTCCCCGCCCCATCAACTGCGTAATTGGGCTAATTCTGCAGCCCTGGAGCTCCTGGGCCGCTGCTCCCTTTGTCTGGACGGCTCCTGATTGGAGCGTCTGAAGCTCCTTTTGTGCGGCCCTCATCCGCGATCCCCTCGCTAATGTACATGAATGTGTTTCTGATGGATGTTTTCCACAGCCCTTTGTTGCCTCAATTAAGGGATAATGAACAAGAATTGTTTCTGTTTGTAAAACAGCCCAGCCATTTCCCGCTTCCCAATTGGAGGACAATGCGTTTTAATTAAGCACAAAGACTTGTCACATCACCTACTGTCCCCATCCCAAAGTGGCAGTGATGGAGTCGAGGGAGAAAGGGTCTGGGGAGCCCCGTGGGTCCCTTGGGAACACGGAGACCCCAGGCCTGAAGCTGGTGGATCAGTGGAGGTCCACGCCCTCAGCGTGGTGACCCAGGGCAGTGACCACCAAAGGTGTGTCCCCTGGAGGCTGCCACCAATGATCCTGACCCACCCTGGCCAGCTTGTGGCCCTAGGGGAAAGGCCTGGCCTCAAAGCCCGGACAAGTACAGTGAGAACGGCTGCCCCTTCTCACTCCTGGACAGCTGCAGGCAGTGCGGGCCTGTACGAGCGTGCGCGCGTGTGTATGTGTGTGTCTGTGTGTGTGTGTGTGTGTGTGTGTGTGTGTGTGTGTGTGCGTGTGGCACCTGCCGCTATTCAGTGTCATTCAGAAAAAGTGTTTTTATGGAATGACCCAGTCAGACCATTCGTTGGCACAAAGCTCAGCAGAACATTCCTGGAATTTGCCTCGTGAGTGTGCGTGCGTGTGTGTGTGTGTGTGTGTGTGTGTGTGTGTGTGTGTGCACGTGTTCATGGTGCTAAGGAGGTACCCCAGGGAGTATACATGGTAGGCAAGTGCTCTCCCTCCAAGCTGCACCCCAGGCCTGCCCTGTGCCTCTGGAAATAGACCACACTCATGGCATGGCAGAGAACCTGTCCCCACACATGGTTGTGATAGGCTGGCCTGATCATCAGTCCTGTGGAAGGGCAGAAAGAGCTGGACCTGACAGTGAAAGCCTATGATTGCGGCACCCTGGAAGGCTGAGGCAGGAGAATCTCAAGTTCAAGCCCAGCCTGGACAACACAGCAACTTAAACAAGACCCTGCTTCAAAAATTAAAATGTTGAAAAAAAAGAAAAAGGAAAGGGGATTGCCACTGGAGATGTAGCTCACTGCGAAAGTTTTAATTCTCAGTATCAAGAAGAAGAAGAAGAAGAAGAAGAAGAAGAAGAAGAGGAGGAGGAGGAGGAGGAGGAGGAGGAGGAGGAGGAGGAAGAGGGCTTTGGATCAGAGGCTGTAGAGACCAGGCAGTGGGGGCTGGCCAGGAAGGGTCTGGAATAGGCACACTCCAGAGCCCCAGGAGGCACTCTTTGCCCCAGAGTAGAACTTTAGTGCTAATGATTGGCATGGACTGGTACAGACTGGCCTGGGCTGGTGTGGACTGACATGGCTTGGTGTGGGACCTGCATCTGCCCCAAATCCCTCCAGCTACAGTGAGTCAGCTTCCCACTGTTGAGCTGGACCTTTCGCATTCTCCGTCCATCAGTGTTGGTCAGGAGTCTGAGGACCTGTCCACAGTAACAAAAGTCTCCAACCAATCCTTAATCCTGCTAAAGACATAGCATCTCTGGGGAATACGACCATAGCAGGTCCAGTTGCCTATGGTGGGAATTCCCTTAATCTGAGGGGTCACTCTGAGGGCGAGGGGTTCACACTGGCCCGATGTTTGTATTGATAACTGGCTTTGCAGGCTCGGTGGCCAATACAAAACCTGTCCAGGCCACCTTTTACAAAAGTGCCTACTTCATGCTAAACACTGAGCTGAGTGTTTAAGTATATTATCTCCATAAACCCCCATGGCAACCCTAGAAAATCGCCGTCGTTTCTAGTATCAGGAATGTGTTTACAGATAAGCTGACTGAGAGGTCAAGTAACCTGCTCAGGGTCACCAGGAAATTATGGAGGCAGGTTCTGAGCCCAGGACCACCCACACTCACCAGCAGCAGGCTGAACCACTGCGTGCCCCAACATGGCCGAAGCCCTCCTGTCTTCCACGCCCAATTGTGACTTGGCCGTCTTCCTGCCTGCTCAAGCTGGGTCAGAAGCCCCTTGTTTTACCTCCCAACTTCCAGAAGATGGTACCCACATCCCAGCCTGCATTGCCCCACTTACAGGATGAGTTCAAGGGACATACGTTCATTAGGGATCAAACCCTGCAAAAAGACGGGAAAATAATACAACTGGGCAGGAAGAAACCCGCAGCACAAAATCTAGAAAAGTTGGTCGCCCACAGAGAACTGCAGAGGGAAGATTGCCCTTGAGAATGCTCCCAGATCTGCAAATCGCTGGGCCCTTCTCCCTCAGAAAGGGTAAGATCTTGAATAAGCCATCCCGGGGGAGCTGACAGCTGGCTGTGTGCCCGTGGTGGGGCGCCAGGGAAGACACATCTCCATGTGACTCCCCCATGCCTCATGCTTGGCTCAGAACCTTTGGTGGCTCCATGAGGCAGTACTCATCTGAGTGTCTGTGCCAGCTCACGGCGCATGGCATCTGCCCCATCTGGCCTCTGCCGTGTCTCTCAGTGCTCCCCCAGCCAATCAGCAGCTTCCTCCACATGCCCCAGGCTCCTGGTAGGCTCCAGCCCCCTGGGCTACACTGTCCTTCCAGGGACCTTCCCTGACTACTTGCCCTTGGGATTACTAGACCAACTTCAGGGCCTCCAACCCCTCTGTCCTACCCAGAACGGGACCAAGTCTCGGACCCTGCGTCCAGTCCAAGGAAAATTCAAAGAAGACACCCACCCAAGGTGAGGAAGGACGGCTGGAGACATCCAACAGAAGGCCCATATGCCCAGGGCCCAGGTCAGGGGGAGGAGTAACAGGACCAGCAGGCACTGGCAGGTGCCTGTAGTGACCACATTCCCTCCACCAATGGGCAGCCACTGCCCAGCTCCTGCCAACTCCCGGGAAGTAAAAAACTGAGCAAAGGGTTGCCAGATTCCTCAATTTTTCAAGAAAATTCAGAAACCTAAATTTTTTCAGTATATATTCTTATTAGTACATATTAATTTTGTAAATATTAGATTTCATTGTGGCATTTTTATTAATATACACATTTAAGATAATCTGATCTTATTCAACTCCTTACTGTCTTCCTTAAGGCTTCCTGGGAATTTAAGTTTTTATGCCAAAGACCTTGATTTTTAAAAATTAGTTTTTTGTTCTTGTTGGGGCTCATTTACTATTTTTGCACTGAGGATTGAACCAGAGACTTTGCACTGAGCCTTATCCTTACACATTTAAAATGTTTGTTTGTTTGTTTGCTTGTTTGATCTTGCTAAATTTCCTGGGCCAGGGTGCTTGGATTACAGCAGTGAGCCACCGTGCCTGGCTGGCATCTGCTTCCCAGTCAATGGGAACCCTGGGCTCTTTGGCCCAACCCGTGAACACTGACTGCCTCCATCCCACCTGTGACCCCCGGAGTGGAGCATCTGAAGAAGGGTGACTTCCTCTCTGTCTGGTCCTGGGCACCTCCTGAAGCCAGAGCCCCACCCTCATCAGGCTTGGGTTCCAGGACACAGTAGCTGTGGCGAGTGAGCTGTGTTGGACAGTAATGTACAGGAGGGACACCAGGGGAGTTCCAGTTCAGACAGCAGAGGCCACAGGGAGAAGGTGAAATGGAGGGCGTCCCTGCAGTGGGGGCAGCGAGGCAGAAGCCATGCTCCCACCAGGCAGCCATCTGAAGGGAAGGGGCAGGATTTGCAGACAGACCCCCAGTGGGGCAGGAGGGAGCCCCAGCTTCTGGCTGAGAAGAGGCATCTGGAGCTGCCCTCCTGTGATCAGAGGAGCCCGTGGAGACAGGACGAGGAGGGACGGTCCCTGTGTGTGCAATGCAGTGGTGACCTGAGATGTCCCCGTGGGGCTGCCCCGCAGGACTGGACCTGGCAAGGGGATGCCTGCAGTGGATCTGTCTCAGGCCAAATAAACAAGCCAGAAGCAAAGGACTATCTCAGAGCCGAGAGGGTGACCGTCCTCGGGAGGCTGGGCTACAGACCTTCCACAGACTGAAGCCCACCACTGCCCCCATTTACCAGGGGCAAGTGGTCCTGGGACCTTCAGGCACGAACGGGACACCGTCATCCGATGACACCCCGCCCTGGAAGCCAGCAGCACCTAAGGTGGGACAAGTCCGTCTACTGCCCCAGCCTTGCTCCCACCCTGACCCCCTTGGCCACAGGGCTGCAGATGCGAGTGACAAGTGTAGACTGTGCCCGGTTGCCATGACGACAGGGAAGCTGCAGGGCCAAGCGCCCTCCGCATCTGTCCTCCCATCTCCTCCCCTCCTCCACCCAGGGGCGTCCAGATACTGAAAGGTGACGGTGGCCTCCTCTGGGCCAACCTGCCCGGGCAGCTGGTCCACAGGCCCACTCTGGGTACATGGAACAAGGTGACTGAGACTGGTCAGAAGGTGACTGCAGCAGGCTTTACTGACCGTCACAGCAATGCCGTTGGCTCAGTGAGCGGGGCATGCCCAGCGGTGGCAGTGAGAGGCCTGGAGCAGCCCTCTGCCACCCGGGTCCGGACCAGGCTCCCTGAGGGACACAAGGACTGAGGAACTAAATGACCTCTGGGAAGGTCACTTAATCCGTTTGGTGATGGCCTGGAAACGGGGGAGGGTGGTGCCGGACCCAACAGGGCAGTTCCTCCTCACTCAGGCTTTATAGCTCTCTTGGCATCAGGCCACCAGCCCTGTCGCCACAACCTCAGTTCCTCTGCCCTCCTCTTTCTCTCCTCCCTCGCAGTCCTTCTGACAACCCTTCCTAGGTATCACGGCCCTCTCATTCTGAGGACAACTGTCCCCATCCACCTTTAGGGACATTCTTATGCCAGTAATAGCTCCAGGACACTCCTAGCCGGGCAGCTGGGCACAGGAAAGGTGGTGGAGGAGCTGGGGACAAAGAGCTGCTTCATGAGAGAAAATGGCGGCCTGTACTCGTCTCCTATCCCCGATCATTTACTTCGTTTTTTCCCTCGTCTCCTCCCCCGTCCCCTCTCACCCCTTCCCTCCATGTCCTTGCAGCATCCTTCCCCAACCCTGGCACCCCAAATGCTCAGGATGTCCCCGTTGCTCCCCTGAGTTAGCAAGCTCTTTCCATCATGGGCCAGAACGACCAAGTACTCCTGTCCTGAGGAGGCCCACCATATCCCCCGGCTAGAGTCACCCTTCACAGCCCTGACGTGACACTGGGAACCCAGGACCTTTTGAGAGTGAGGACCCATCCACAGAAGAAGTCATGGACCCTCTCTCTCCCCAGAGGTGCTTCCCACCTCTGCCACCGAAGCTCCCGCCCACTCCCCTTGCAGCCTATCAGGTTCCCCAACTTCCTACACGTGACCGTTAGTCTTGACTGTCAGCAAATTGGACTGAGGAGGCTTAGCTTCTCCAGACATCCGAGAATGTCTCCAGAGAAGACCAGGCCGTGAAGGCACTTGCCTCCTCAGAGGAGTGCTCCCCGGGTGGGCAGATCCGGGGAGCATAGTTAGATCATAATTTGACGGCATGAGTGGGCGGTGACGGAGATGGGAAGTGGGCTGGATGGAGGGAGGAGGTCACAGGCGTGGTCTTGGCAGTCACAGCTGATCCGAGGCCTCTTCCTCTGGCGTGGCCTTGCTCTCTTCTTCCTGGTTCCCATGAGGCCAGTAGTTTTTTTTCCTCCACCTCAAGACCCAGCACACACCGGGCACCCTCAGGCTGCTTGCTGCCCCCCGCCACTGGCCAGGGTCAAAAAAGGTGGGGGCAGGAGAAGGGATGTTCAGGCACCGCCTGGTGCCCGTGCTGGAACTGTCCCTAACTGCGTCATCACGCCCCAGGTGAGCATCGTCCCCAGGCAGCTGGCAACTCAGGAATTCTACGAGCATTACACGCTCTCTCCCCGTGCTGCAATCTGCAGTTTATCTTCTGAAACAGCCTCTTGACTAAAGAACAAGGCTCCCGGATGCGACTCCCAGAAAGAGAAAATACCATTTCCCACGCAGCGGATATGGGGCCGCGGAAGCCGTGAAGAGGATGGGGCGGGCGCGGAGGGGGCCGTCTTCCTCCAGGGCCGCGGCGTCTCCTGCTCCTCTTTTTGGCTTTCACACCTCACACCGACACTTGATTTTCAACGCGGTCCATTCCTACTGATGCTTCTGATGTCTGCTTTCCAAAGCTGAGAGCCGGCGTCTCCTGTTCACTCCGCACGTTCTAAAATATTCTCGCTGTCTCCTCCCAGGGCTTCCCTCCAGATGGAAGCAGTGCTGATTCTCAGAGCTGGATGCCTCAGCCTGGCCCAGCCCGTGGGTGCGCAAGCATGGAGCCACGCACCTGCCGACCCCAGGCACTCCTGCAGGCCCGAGCGAAAAGTTTCATCGTGTCCCAGTTCAACCGGTAGCTGCAAGCCGTGACACTTCAGCACTCCAAGGCTCAAGGAAAGTGACTTGGTTTTCTGTTTTCTTGTATGATGAGAATTCAGTTGGTCGGGGAGGGTCCAGGATTTGTTAATTCAGCGGGTCCATGAGGGCCTTCCCCTCTCCCACTTTCCATCATCAGTGAGTTGGCTTTGTTTCTCTGACCAGCTCTCCTCGTGGTCACACAATGGCTGCAATCATCATAGGCACCATATCCAGATGTAAAAATGTTCAAAAGAAAGGACGTCTTCCCTTCTGACTCCTTTCAAGAGCAATAAAACCCTCAACATCTATGCATGGTTTAAACTGCCTCGGGTTGATAAAGTGCATCGATGAAAACCCTTCCGCTAAGGTCGTGCCCAGTGGTGAAAGACTTTCTTCACCTAAGACCAAGGCCAAGGTGAGGATGGCCACACTCATCACTTCTTGGAGGTGGTGTGTGTGTGTGTGTGTGTGTGTGTGTGGAGCGGGGCGGGGGGGGTGTGCCCTACCGGAGATCCAACCTAGAGCCTTCATACTGAGCTACATCCTCAGCCCCATTGTTTGGTTTTAATTTTGAGACAGGGTCTCACTAAGCTGCTAAGTTGCCCAAGGTGGGCTCATATTTGTTATCCTTCTGCCTCAGCCTTTCAGAGTGCTGGGATGACAGGCCTGTGCCCCTGGCCTGGCTAATATTCATTGCTTCTGTTGAACTTTGTCCCCCAGAATGAGCACTAATTTTATAGCCTGAGATCAGAAGCTTTGGCATTATAAGAAGGGCGAGCCTGCCTGAAATGATCTACACATACAACACGGTTCCGATCAAAATTTCAGCACAGCTGCTATAGATACGGACAACCCAAAGCTAAAATTCACTGGAGGAAGTAAAGAAATCGAAGAATTGAAGCAATTTTTTTTAAAGGAGCAAAGTTAGAGAACTCACATCACCTGGCTTGAGGTCTGATTGTACAGCTGCTGTCGTCAAAGATTGTGGTACAGGAGAAGAGACACAGCAAGATCGATGATGGGCTGAAAACACACCCGCACCGTGTGGTCAATTGATTTCCAACCAAGGTACAGAGGAAAAGCCAGGAAGAAAAGGGCCTTCCGCACTAGGGGCTGGGACAATCAGACGGCCATATTGAGAGGGCCGAGTCTCCCAGCATACGATGATGCCAGGACAATCAGACATCCTTATGAAGCAGGGAGACGTGGGCGTGGGGCAGGCAGCCGCTTCATCCTCATCTTGAACCATATGAAAAAACTCAATCAATACGGAACACAGACCTAAATGCGAATCTAAAACGATAAATCTTCTAAAAGAAAACGCAGGTTGAAAAGCTCTAGGACCTTAGGTTAACTGGAGCCTCCTTGGTTTAAGCAAACACCTAAAATCACCATTTCTTTCTTTCTCTTTTTTCATTAATTTGTTCTTATTTTTTACTTTTTGTAGCACTGGGGATGGAACCCAGGGCCTCCACACTGAACTACATCCTCAGCCCAAAAACTCAATAAAAAGAAAACCATCCAATTTGAAAACAGACATGAGATTTGCATAGACACTTTGTTAGAAAAGATGTAGTAGGAAACAGAGACCCGCAGAAAAATGCTCCTGGTCCTTTGTCATGAAGTAAGCGTAAATTATCACCACTGCACACATAACCCAATCTGAGACTCCCAGTGCCCAGGCCCCGTGGGGAGGCTGCATGCACAAGGCCCATCAATGTCTCAGGAACATGCAAACTAGGATTAACACTTTGGAAAGTGTTAATCATGGAGTTGCACACGCAGCCACCATGCGACACAGCCATTCTGTGTCCTGGGACTCCCCAAGCACATCGAGTGCATCAGTCTCTGCAAATTCCCTGTGAATATTCACGGGAGTTGTACTGGTCACCACCCGAAGCTAGCATGACCCGCCTTCTCTCAGCTGGGACAGGAATGCAGCACGTCTGTCCCTCCGCGGAAGGGTGGACCATTCCACAGTGGAAAGGAATGGACTCAGGATGGGTGTGACCACGTGGGTGATCCCAGGTTCTGAAGGAAACGCCAGACTCAGAAAGCTACAAACAGTGCAGTCTTGTTCCTACAGCATTCAGAAAACAGCAGTCAGCTTGGGGGAGGTCAGGAGCCAAGGCAGGAGGGCAGCGTGACTGAGGGAGGCTCAGGGAGTGTCGGGGCAATGGCCCGGCCCTGTGTCTGTATCACACAGGTGACTGCGGGGCTGCTTATGCCTCGTCAGAACTCACTGACCCGCACCCTAGGGAGGGAAAGCTTCACTTCCTGGAAGTAATCGCTGAATAATGGGAAGAAAATAAAGAACATTTCCCAGAAGCAACCTCCCATCCCAGTGCCTGCACGTGGTCTCCACGTGCTTTTGAAAGCCGTCACTGGAGCCAGGCATGGTGTCATAGGCCTCTCATCCCAGCACTCTGGGAGACTGAGGCAGGAGGATCACAAGTTCAAACCCAACCTGGGCAACTTAGTGACTTACTGAGACCCTACGTCAAAATTAAAACCAAGAGTGTGCGCCTCAGCACAGTAAGAAGGAAGAAAGAAAGAGAGAGAGAGAAAGAGGAGCCCAGGACAAGTTGGAGCGCTCTCGTCGACAAGCCGGAAGTAGAGGCTGAAACAGGAAGTGGGACACGCAGCAGCCCTAGGGGAGCTCTGCGTGGGGGCCACAGTTCTAAAGCCCCAGCCATGCTCAGGGTGTGTCAGGCAGGCGGCTTCCCCATTGGCAAGGTGGGCGTGGAACCCTTAACTCCCTGGCACGGGGCAGCACCCACTAGATCATGGGCTCTGCACACCAGCCGTATTTCCTCTGGTCCCTCTGGACACCCCTGTCGCATGCCCGTGCTTTGGGAGCCTCCTGTGGGCAATCTACATGGCCGCTTCCATTTGACAGATGCAGAAGCAGGCTCAGGAAGGTGGTGTTACTGCCAGGGTGACCCGGCACGTAGATGGCAGTCTGTGTGCCTAGGAGCCACCCACATGTGCCCAGTGGCAGCTCTGGGCCTTTGCAGAGAGCCTACCGGCGTGGGGCCATTGCAGCCTCCAGCCTGTGAGGGAGGACGGAGGGAGACACCATGGCCAGCCACACAGCTGTGCCTCTCCTGGCCCGGGGTTCCCTTGGAGGGGGGCAGCAGGCACAGCGCTGCATCTGGGCACTGTATTCCAGGCGGCAGAATTAATAGGGCAATTCCCCATGCAGAACTTCGCTGGCTCGCGCACTAAATTAGCATAGATAAATATTTTTGAGAGAGGAGGGAAAATAATGCATTTTGCAATAAAGCTGGAGAACAGCCCAGTCCCGTGACTCTGGGCGCAATGAATTTGCACCTGGCGTAATTGAAGGCGCCATGGTCCTTGGGGCTGCGAGCAGGACTCAGCCAAGCGGATAAATGCCCACCACATGGGCAGAGGACACGGCTGTCAAGAGGCTGGGGGCAGGGTGGCACAGGGCCAAGGAGCGGGTCCAGATGGTGAAGGAGAAACGCTCCCCTGTCCTCTGAGGGGCACGCACACACATCAGCACACACCCACATGCTAACACACACGGTCACCCTACCACAAACGCATTCACACCCCTCACCTAACCCTCTCACAGCTCTCTCTAGATGAATGCCACCCCATCCACAGAGCTCTGGGAGGCTGGGGCAGGAGGATCTCAAGCTTGAGCCCAGCCTGGCTTAATGACTAACCTTGTATCAAAATCAAATAACAAAAATAGACTGATGAATAACTCAGTGTGAAGGCCCTGGGGTTCATCTCCAATTTAATTTAAAAAAAAAAGAAGGCAAAGGTCAAGCCTTCTCCAGTTGGGACACTCTGAGCGAGTCACGCCCCAATTACTCCATCCGTGCGTATTCCCGGCCCCCTGGGAACTGTGAAGCGTGGGGAACTCCTCAGTGAACGGCCCACACACCCAGGTAGACGATCTGAGTCCCCCTGCAAGCTGTTCCCCACATCTGTCACAAGCCACAGGGGCGTGGCTCTCGGCAGAGCTTTCGCAGCATGCACCAGGGAGGCCTTTGGGTCCATCTGAGAGTTTCCCCCAAAACCTCCAGGAAGAGAGAGGGAGCCATGGACGCCAGAGGGACAGGACGGCAGGAAGGGCACGGAGGTCTGCGCACCCATCCTCGGAGAGCCTCCTGCGGGGAGAAGCTCTGTCCCGGGGGACAGTCTGGCGTGCGTGAATGTGCACACATGCACTTCCACCCTGGTGGAGCCATGTCGCCAGGACAGGCCAGACCCCTGGAGACAGTGACTGGGCCTAGCGGAGGGAGCAGGTGGGCATGGGACCCTCGGGGACACGCAGCATCCCCTCTAGAATGAGCAATGAGTGCTGAGGGACAGAAGGTCTCCCTGCAGAAGCGACGGTAAGTATACGCAGAGCAGCTGCGGCGCTGCATGCCCTCCCTGGGGACAGACAGGAGAAGCAGGCAGCTTCAGGGAGGGAGAGCCTCGGAGGTCCAGAGAAGCAGAGCGCCTGGTACCACCCGAGCTCCCGGATCCAGCTGCGCCTGAGGCCTTCCCGTGCTGCAGCACTTGCAAGCCAGAGAGGTTTCGCGGTGCCAGAAGCACTGCCCAGACGTGCGATGTGCTGAGAGGCAGGCCCTGCGCAGCCTTGATGGTGAGGGTCAGAGGGGCCCACCGACAGTCCCCAGTGGCTGCTGGCTCCTGGGAGCCCACCAGAGACCTACAGACCCAGACGGGGAAACTGAGGTGCCCCTCCAAAGGACAGAATCTGTGACGAGGCGGCGGGGCTGCGCGGCTTGCCAGGCCTGGAACTGACGGCAGCAGGAATCTCTCCGTGTCCCTGAATTCTGTCTGTGCAGGCTGGGGAGGCTGAGGGGCCGGGGACACAGGGGCGGCCTGAGGACCCGGCTGCCAGGATGGGGAACAGCCCCATGGGTCCCAGCTCAGGAGGGCGGGGGACAGCCGGAGCTGGCGCTGTTCAGGCAGGCTCGCTGAGACCAGGGCCCAGTGGACACGCATGGCCCTGCAGCGCCTGCTCCCCGCTGTCAACCTGCAGCTGCCACTACCTCTTTAACCGGCGGAGAGGAAGGAGAAGTCTCCCGGGAGGCGAAGTAAACGATCACGGTTTCCCCCAAGTCAACAAAGGGTCACAAAGGCTGGAGATGAAGCGGCGCCCAGGCTGCCCGTTCACGCTGCCCGGCACGGCGACTAGGGAGCCGGCGTGGCACCTCCCCCTCCCCGCCGCGTCCTATTCAAGCGCAGCCAGACGACGCCGGAATCCTGAATCCCGAGAAGTGGTTACTATGGAGTCGGCCTGAAATTACGAATCTGGGAGGCGGCCAGCGTGAGGCGCGGAGCCAGGGTGCGCGACTACGGCAGGGGATCGGATCGGAAAGGGGCTGCATTGTGCGGCGGCTGCAGAGCGCCCGTGGGGCGGGGCTCCGACACGCGTGGGCAGCCCGTGGTCACCTCCCCCGACACACACGCATCCCGCGCACACACATCCCACACGACACACGTGCACACATCCCGCACACACACACAGCACGCACACACACATCCCACACGCACATGCACTGTGCGCTGTAGCCTTCGGTTCCGGACCCGGTGGCCGCTGAGACTTCCCGCTGGGACCACGACACATCCTCGGGGCACCTCACTTCTCCCACCCCCACATGAAATCTGTGGACCCTTGTGCCGGCCATACATAGCTTTAATTTTTTTCAATGTATTTTATGTTTTGGTACTGAGGATCTAGCCCACGGCCTTCACACTAACCTGCATCCCCCGCCCCATTTTTCACTTTCAGCTTGTAAAATCGGGTCTCCATGGGTTGCTCGTGGCTGGGCTCGAACTTGTGAACCTCCTGCCTCCGCCTCCCAGAGTGCTAGGACTACAGGCTTGTGCCACCTGGCCAGGCACTGGAAGACCCGTCTCAGCCCTCCACTGCCACGACTCTGCCCCTCTCCCCGCTCCACACAGTGACACGAGCCCCTGCTCCGCCCCCACGATCTCATCATGTCTCTGGAGGAGCCTGATGTAAGCACAGTCAGATCGTGTCCCCGCTATTACTCAGAGACGAGCACAGCTCTCAAGTGGCCTCCCAAGCTGCTCAGCTCTGACCTCTTCCTCTCTGACTCATCACCTCCCCCCCAACGCACCACCCAATCACTTCGCACGAGCCTCGCCGGCTGCCCATCTGGTCCTTCAATATGACCGGCAGACTCCTGTCGGGTTGAACTTTCCCATAAAACCTTCTGGACCCAGTGCCTTTTATCCCCACCCCGCCTGCTCTCCTGACAGGTCTTCAGCAACAAGCTCAGTCTGGCCCGGAACTGGTTCTCATCCTGCCGCAGCCTCGTGCACTAGCCTTCCTTCCCTCCCTTCATTTTTCTTGCTTTTTCTGGAGGGAGCAGCACTGACCAAGGAAGAAGTGCCCAGCCCTCCCACCTGTCGGCGCTCCTGCAGAAACCCCACTCCCTCCACCAGGGGGCATGTCTAAGGCTGCCTCGGTGGGACCAAATGCCTTCTCCACAAGAGGCAGTCTCTACATAGGCCCTACAGGGGCTTGCCATGGTCACCTGCTTTGCTACACCCACCTGGCTCCCTCCAGGTCCAGGCCCAACTCTAGCTGCAAGGGCACATGGGAAATGTAGTTTTCAGCTTGCCACTTCCTAGCATGCAGGCAGGCATGCTGGGAGAAAGGGGTGGCGTTCAGGTGGGCCTCACTGTGGCGTCTGCCATTTTTTATATGCAAGCTTTCTCCTTTAAAAAAAAAGTTGCTCCTTTTACTTTGGAGGATTGGAATTACTGGCAAAGTTTCGCACTCTGTATTCCCGGTTTTGTACCTCTCTGTCTGTCTGATACCCTGCTTCTCTGTCTGTCTGATACCCTGCTTCATTTGCATAGTGACTGATGTTTGTTTCCTCCATCCGACCTGCTAGTTTGTCTAATTTATCAGTGGTTCTCGAAGATTTAGCTTTTGTTTTTACAGCTCAAGTCTACTGTTGTTTTATTCTATTTCATTAATTCCGCTTCCTTTTCTTCATTAATTTCTCCCATCTGCCGTCTTTAGATTTATTCAGACGCACATTTCCTGGCTTACGGAGGCAAGCCTGGGCTCCCTGATCTCCTCAATCTCTCCTCTTTTCTAATGACTGCATTCAGCGCTATTCATTCTCCTCTAAGTACACGCGCTTGGGCGGCGTCCTGGGGGTTTTTATGTGCACCACCTTTATTACTGTTCATTTCTAAATCGTTGATAATTCAGTTTTGATTTATTGTTTAATTCATGTCGTTCAGAGTTCTTTTTATGTTTCTAAGTGGGTAGATTTGGGGAAGCTATACCCTTGATTCTCTACAGCTTTATTTACATGGTGCTTGGAAAATGTGGTTGGCAGGATCTTTTTCATTTAAAAAATGGTACTGAAAATCCAAAGGTAATATAAAAATATACTTTCCCCATAAAATAGTCAATACAGAGGCGCACAAAGCCAAACGTAAAAGTTCCCATTTATAATTATTGTCCCCAGCTTCATTCTCCTAGTCATTTAGAACAAACCTTTGTAATGGTTTGCAGTGTACTTTCTAATTCTTTTTTTTAAATTACATATAGGTTTATTCATCTCTAAAGTTTAAAAATTGCTTCTGTCTGACAGTTTGTCTTGGAGCGCTCTGTTAGTTTCAGCCTTTTTTCCAAATATAAATGCATTTTTTTTTGTTTTTATATACATTTGTACATCAAGTTGACAACAGCTCATCAAAGAACTCTGGTTTGTTTTTTTCATTACTATAACAAAACAGCTGAGGCAGGTTGCTTTGTAAAGTAAAAGGATTTCTGTGGCTCATAGTGATAGAGGCTAGAAGTCCTAAGAGTATGACACAGGCTTAGGTAGGAATCCTGGCAAGAGTTTGTGTGTGGTCTCCCTCATCTCACCAAGCCACCAGGATTCACTCACAGGGACTCCACTCTGGTGACCTGATATAATCTAACCACTTTGCAAAGCCCCCCCCCCTTCTTAAAAACAACAGTCTGATGAGGTCCCACCCCTTTAATACCAGTTAACATAAGACTTTGGGGATAAAATCCCTGCACAAATTCAGAGGGACAAGCCATGATCAACCCACAGCATCGTTGTTCATTTCACAGTAATTTTTACAGTTCAGCGTTGACTTACTTTTAACTCAGACAGTTGATAAACATCTCAGATTTTCAGTTCTACAAATTTGAGAACATCAGGGATGATAGAAAACTTGCCGCCTCTTCCTTTGAGAGCTGGGCCAGGAGACTGAAAAGGAAATCAAAATAAACATGGAAATCAAAATCCCACATGAAGAATTTTCTAAAAGCTTAGTGTTAACAAGTTATCTCCACAATATAGTCAAAAGATGGACAGGGCTTGATAAAATATGTTGCAATCCAGACACTAAAAGACAGCTCAACATTATGAAAGTAACATTATCCACCATGTTAACACAGTGATGGAGGAATCTCATGGACATTTAAACAGATACCCATAGCCAAGCAGTTGATCAAATCTTACGTCCCATTAGTGTGGTAGGCATAGAAGGGAAATTCCTGAACTCATTAATTTATGGCTACAAACTTGTAGCAAATTGATACTTCGCTGTAGAACTTTATTTCTTTTCCCAATATATTCTTATTAGTATGTGTTTGTGAAGCATAACAACAGCATTCATCCTGAGGACTTGGTGCACGCACACATCACGTCTTGGTCGTCTTCCCTTCCCTTGTCCTGTCCCTTAGCACCACCATATCCCATTTTCTTCTCCACACAGTCCATTTTCCTGTTTTCTTCCATCACTTTTTTATACTTCGCTTTTACTTTTTTACACTTTGATTTTCTCACATTAGAGAAATGATGACATATTTGACCTTCTGTGTCTGATTCATTTC
Organism: Ctenodactylus gundi; assembly: GCA_004027205.1. Lineage (NCBI taxonomy): Eukaryota > Metazoa > Chordata > Mammalia > Rodentia > Ctenodactylidae > Ctenodactylus > Ctenodactylus gundi. The sequence continues at coordinate 63,187 of PVKB01004382.1, read as the reverse complement.
ACTAAGTATAATGGTCTCAAGATGACTCAAATTTCTCTTTTATATGACAGAGCCTGGGCAACTTGGGAGCTCTGCCCTTGTGGAACATTATAAGTATTCCCCTGAGTCAGGAGCAGAACACGAAAGCCCGCTTCCCCCGACCATCCCACTACATGGGCATCCCAGCGGGTGCCACTGGGATTTCTCTTTACCCGTGGCTTTAGGACCTCACAGGCAACTGGGGCCTGAAAAATACGAAGTGAAAAATTCCAGAAACAAACAACCCATAAATTAGTAAGTTTTAGAGAGCCTGCCATCCAGAGCCACATGATAAAAATCTCACATTGTCCCATGCATATGTGAGCTGGCCTTTCGCCCAGCATACATCACGCTGTGCGTGCCACCCCCAACCTGTTGGTCCCTTCCCTGTCTAGGGATCAGGTCAACTGTTTCAGATGGTGCTTGCCGTTGAGTGAGACTCGTTTTACTTACTAATGGCCCAAAGTGCAAGAGAGGTGATGCTGGCAGTTTAATCGTGGTGTATGGCCCTAACTGTTCTATTTCGTTAGCAGTTATTATTGTTAATCTCTTACTTACTTTAAAAGCTAGTCTTTATCATAGATACAAATAGATATAAAAACATCGCTATAATTTCAGGATAATCCAGGGTTTCAAGCACCACCAACTGGGGGACTGTCCCCTGAGGACCAAGGGTGACCCTGGTGCCAGCAGGCAAAGCCTAACCCCTTCCCTCTGAATCCAGGACTTGGATCTGGCCAGATCAGTGTAAGCAGTATCCCAAGACTGCTGCAGCTGAGTCCCGGGAGAGCTTGCAGCCAGTACAGAAAGAAAGACTCCAGAAGGAAGAAACAATAATAAACCATCAGTGGGCCCAGCCCTCTGGGAGGCTGAGGCAGGAGGACTGCAAGTTCAAGCCCAGCTGGGGCAATTTAGCAACTCAGTAAGATCCTGTCTCAAAACACAAATTAAAAGCTGGGCTGGGGATTTAGCTCAGTGCCAATGCCCCGAGGTCAATCTCCAGTGCTACTGCCTAAAATAATAATCTGCCTATATTTGCAAATGATACAGTCGCCTACCTGGAAAGTTGAGAACCAACCAGAGAACTCAGACCTGGCCTGGCACATCCACGCCAGTCACCACCACCAGGGAGGAGGAAATACTGTGTGTGTGTGTGGGGGGGGGGGATGTAGCTGCCTGTGACAGTGGCAAAAAACAGAAAGAATTCATAGGTGAAGCACCGAGACCCACGTGAGAGGATGGAATGCCACATACACACAGCCCTGAGGAAGTAGAGAAATGGCTGGTCTTGCCACACGGAGGGGCCGCTGTCCCCAGCGGGGTGTAAATTCAGGGCTGTTGGCATCCCGCCCAGAGCACCGGCCCTGGGGCCCACAGCAGAGAAGGGGAGCTGCCGGATTTGACACACTGCATGAAGCCTTGACGAGGAGCGGGGGGGCACATCTGTGTGTGTGTGTGTGTGTGTGTGTGTGTGTGTGTGTACACAAGTCTTTGTGAGGGTGTGTGTGGCTGTGTGGCCGTGGGATGTCTCTGTGTCTATGTGATCGTGTGTGTATGTGTCTGCAGATATAAATGTGTACACTTTTAGGTGTGTTTGTGACTGTGCCTGTGTGTGTCTCTGTGCGGATGACTGTCATTCTGTCAGTGTCTATGTGTTTGCATCTGTGGGTGTGAGTGTGTCTACCTTTAGATGTGTTTGTGTGACTGTGTGTGCGTCCCTGTGTGTCTGCGTGTGTATCTGGAGGTGTGACCATTGTGTGTCTGCGTGTGGTTATCTCCGTGTGTGGCTGTGTGTGCAAGGGAGGGCGGGCGGGTCCGGGGGCGCACTGGACCAGGGCAGCACTTAGCTCTGCCCTTGTGCTGTCAGGCTCTGAGGACCTGCTGTCAACCTCTAAAGGCAAGAGTGACACAGCAGAGCCAGCCCCCAGGGTACAGCCTGGCAGTGGCTGTCTGGCCTGGCTGCTGTGAGGAGGGGCAGGGCCCTGGGCACCCCCCGTCCCCCATCCCTTCACACCCAAGGACGACAAGGACATCGTAAGAGAAAGGACACAGCTAGAGTTAGATAGCTTATTGTTCATGGTAATTTATCAAGTTACGGAATGCTTTGTTACAAACCACTCCCAAACCCCAATGCCTTAAAAATAATCACCCAGGGGGCATGGGAAGCATAGCTCACTGGTTAGAGAACTTGCTGAACAAGCACGAACCATGGGTTCGATTCCCCAGCACCACACAAGTCGAGCATCCTGACACACACCTGCAATCTCAGCACTTGGGAGCCTGAGGCAGGATGATTGCCATGAGTTTGAAGCCAGCCTGGGCCAATAGTAAGTTCAGGACCAACCTGTACTATAGAGTAAGACCCTATCTCAAAAAAAAAAAAAAAAAAAAAAAAAAAATTCTTCTGGAGCCAGGAACATGGCTCAGTGAATAAGCACTTGCTTGGCATTGTGTGGTCCTGGCTACTATCGCTAGCACTGTTAAAAAAAAAAAAGTTATAAATAAATAAGTAATTAAATTAAACCTTAAAGTAACAATTTACTGCTAGGCCTGGTGGCACCAGCCTCTAATCCCCGCACTCTGTGGAGGTGAAGCAGGAGGCTCACAGGTTCAAGCCCAGCCTGGGTAACTTGGCAATTGTGTGAGTCTGTGTCTAAAAATCAGAAGTTAAATATGGACTAAGGGATGGAGCTCCCTGCAAAGGCCCTGGCTCAGCAGCCGTACCACAAAATAAATAAGGAAATGACATAACAACTTCCCATTGCTCGTGGCTACAGGCCTGGGCTCTGCTCCCCAAGGTCCTTTGCACACTCGCTGGCCGTCATGGCTGAGGCCACACGTGGCCGGGCCTGACGCCCCACTCCGGATTGAGGGCAACTGCTGGCTGTCAACCAGCTGGTCACGCGCTTGCACTGGCCTCTCCCTGGGGCTTCTCCCGCATGACAGGTGGAAGTTAAGAAGGAAGGTCTTAAGGCTTAGAATCCCAAGTGACCACAGGGGAGATCTACGCTTTCCTGTGACCTGGCCCTGAGTGTCACCTCTGCTGGTGAAGAGAAGCAGCCGAAGCCACCCAACCCTGAGGGAGGACCTCAGCCCCACCCCTGGGTGTGGGGGTACCATGCCCCCTGGCAGCCAGCGGGTCAGCTGTCCTCCCCAGGCCCTGAGGATGCGTCTTGGTGCTGGAACTCTGCAGGTCTGTCATCCCTGAGCTCTATGGTTCTGCCGTCGCCCCCTGGCTCCCAAGATGGTGCCTTCAAAGCTCATGGTCTGCAGCATAAGCCACTTGGATAATACGCGCTGGGCAAATAATTCTAACGAGTAAACACTGAACGTGTTAGGAGCAGACACAGGAAGGTGAGCGTGAAGTGTCAGCGTGCGGCCAGCAAGAGACGATTCTGTCTCTGTCTGGCTGGGGTTTGGCTTCCAGGCTCTTGTGCTGGAAGGGCCCTTGGCTCGATGACGAAGAGGCAGCAAGACACACCGGGCGGCTCTGTCTCCCGCTTCCTATCCAGCGGTGAGGCCTGTCCCACACCCACACTTCCACCATCAGGCCCTAGGCAGAGGCCAGTCCAGAGGCTTCTGCCTTGGATCATGGACTTTCGCCCTCCAAAAGTGAGAGATAAGGAAGTCCTTTTGTCTTCTTGAAGTCAGCCCGCCTCAGAAATTTCATGATAGTAGTGAAAAGCAGGGCAAACATATTCTTAATATAGCAAAGCCAGGCCCTGCAGCACAGGCCTGTCATCCCAACACCCTGGGAGGCTGAGGCGGGAGGATCACAAATTCACGCAACTAGGAAGCTTAAAGGGACTCTGCTTCAACACAAAAAATAAAAATAGAAAGGGGCTGGGAATGTCAGTCAGTGAGAAGATCTGGACATGACCATGACCCACAGTACCACAGACACACACCAAAAGACATAAGGCAAAATTAAAAAAAAAAAAAAAGGCTGGGGTACAGCCCAGTGGTCCAACACTTGCTTATCATACTCAAGGCTCTAGTATAAGAAAGAAAGAAATGACGTAGATCTGAATATAACATGGAGGTAATTAAGTGTAAATGGAGAAACCTTGAGACACAAATGAGGCTGTCTTTGAGAGAGTTTAAAAAGGAGAACGCAGCGATGCGGGTCCTACAAAGACATGCTTCAAGAGACGCAAATAAAAGAAATTTATAAAACAAGCAAAGAAGGGACAAAAGGAAGCCTGGAAACTTTAATATCAAGGGGAAAATGTAAGATTCAAGACAAGAAAATCATAAGGGACAAAGAGGGACATTTCAGTTGTTAAAAAGAAGGATGGATTCAGAATGTATCTTGATAAGAATGAGCATATGTTTACCTAAAATACAACCTCAAAATACATGAAAACAACTGAAAGAACCGTGGGGAGTGAAAGCTAACTCAACTACTGTGGCTGAAGATTTCAGCCTGTTTCTTATAAGAAATCATACATCAACCAGACAACAAACATAAGCAAATATATGTGAAATATGCTGAGACCTTCCACCCGGTGAAGGGGAAGTGTGTTTTCTTTGAGTCCCACAGAACGCTCACAGAATCATGCACAGCAGAAATGAGGCTTCCTTGAATCACGAAAGAAATCAATACCACATTGGCACTTTCTCTAACCATAATGTAATCACATCAAATCAGTAGCAAGAGGATAGTTTTTAGAAGAATTCTCATACATCTGAAAAAAGGCAGAGAATCTCAAATAAACCAAACAACAGAGTGAAAGAAAAGGAAAATAATTACAGACATCTGAAAAATAAATTGAAGGAAGGCAGGTGAAGATTCAGAACAACTGTGAAGTCTCTGAATGTGAAAATCTGGAGAAAACAGATCAATTTCTGGCAGCGCATTAGATGCCAAAAATGGGAGGAAGAAGAAATAGAAAGTTGGGTGTATCAATAACCACTACAGAAATGAAAAGTTATCAATACCCATTTCTCCAGTCCCCTTGGGCCAAAGCCATTTTAGAAGTGAACACAACCAAACTTTCAAAGAAAAGGAAATTCCAATCACAGATAGCTTGTTCCAGAAACAAGACAAAGAAAGAAAGCTGACCTCGTTATTTTATGAAACCAGAATAATATTGATCCCCAAATTAGAGAAAGACAGGACAAGGGAAAAGCCTCGTTGAGCTGAAGATTTCAAACCTAGAATTTGTTATGCGGATTCGACAGAGTGTTGTAAAAAAATAATGCATCTTATGGTCCCGTTTCCATAAAAGCTCAAAGCAGGCACAACTCTTCTGTGGTGTTAGGAATCAGCGTGGTGAGTCCCCTGGTGGGGAAGGGCTGGGGGTCTCCAGCGGGCTTCCGGGCCAACGGCTTCCCTGCATCTGGACCGGGTGCTCCCCACTGGGCACACTCACATCTAATTTCATCTCCTCTGTATGCAGGCTACACTTCAGTGAACAATAATTCCCTTGAAGAAAAAAAAGTAACGTATCTAATAGGATTTATGAGAAGTGAAAGGATGGTATAATATTAGAAAATCTATCAGTGAGATCTACCAATGAAACACCTGAGGGAAAAGCTGCATGATTGTCTGAAATGACACAGAAATGGCATCTACTAATGCCCAATGCCTATCATGCATGATGTGGACTCCAAGGAGGGTGGTAAGATGAGACGGGACCTTTGCAACCCGGGAATGGCTGTCGACCCAAACTCCTAGGCCATGATCCTTTGGAGAGACAGATGTTCCAGACGTTCTCTTGACGCCCCTTAGGGAGGCCTGCCTGTGATGGTTTACCTCAATTGTCAAGTGATTTGCTTGAGAGACACCTAGAAGATCAGCAAACTAAACTTGTGGATCTGTTGGGTAGATCACAGCAGTGTGACCTTGACAGCTACTTGTGGTCCCTGATCCCTTCTTCTCTGGGTCTTTCCCCATCTCTCTACTTCTTGGCTGCCAGGAGGTGAGCACCTTCCTCCATCACGACCTGCTGCCATGATGTTTCATCCTTGGAGCTGGCCCACTGTAGGTGAAACCTCCGAAACCGTGAGCCAAACTTCACCTCTCCTCCTTTCAGTTGTGTCAGGTATTTCGTCTCAGCAATGGACAGGTGTCAGATACACTGTGCTGTTCTACACAGCATTGGAGACAGCTTGAGGACAAAGGCTCATGACATGTGGCAGATAAAGGTAAGTCCCTGTACCTTTGGCCATTCACTAAGAGGAAATTCCTACTTAAAGTATATGTTGATTCTTTACCCAGGTGATCTAAATCTGAAAGCTAAAGCTAATGGGGGGGGGGGGGGGAACAGGGCAAGAAAATGTAATTGTGACCCAAGGGCAGAGGAAGACTTCAATAAGATATCAGAGCACAAACCTTAACATGGAAACTAGATGGATCTGACTAGATTGAAGCAAAGTGATTTTTAAAGTTTTTTTTTTTTTTTTTTGAGACACTGTCTCACTCTGTAGCTCAGGCTGGTCCTGAACTCACTATGTAGCCCAAGCTGGTCACAAGGCAATTTTGTTTAATAAGTCATCAATGCTATAGCCAAGCGGTAGACGGAGGAGATGGCTGTGATATCTAACACACAGGAATACGCAAGGAACTTCTGTAGATTAGCAACAAAATAATCACCCCAGCAAAAGGCGAAGAGAGGATGATTAGGGAACTCACCGCTGGGGCAACCCACAGAGTCCCCACGTACACAGAGAGACACTTAGCTTCTCTCGTAATCAGAAGACGCACATTGGGACAATTACCCCATTACAGTGACAAAAATTAAGATGTCAGGAAGAAAAGAAAAGAAAGCAAGAAAAATTCAACATTGGCAAAGATAGAAGGCTTGAGGAAGCTGTGCACAGAGGGAGTGGCTAGGGCAGCCCCGCTGCAGAGCCCTCGTCAGCAGCGCCCTCCTGGCGCACCCTCCTGGCACAGGCCTGAGCTGAAGTCCATTCCATCATGGCCCTGATAATCTTCCCAGCCTTGCAGCCTGACCAGCCTTGGTAACATGGCTTCTTCTCTGCCTAACACAACTTTCCTGGCTCTGACAGTGGGCCAACTGATGATGACAACCCTGACCCCCGGGGGGGACCCGTCTCCCTTAACCTAGAGCCCACCTGCCTGTTCTCTCAACCTGCCCGGCAACTGCTTTTTCTTCTTCCTCCCGATCCTCAATCCATATACCGGCTAAACATTTTCTGATTCCTCGTGCAGCAAAGCACCTCTCTGTGTATGTCGAGACTCTGGGTTGCCCTTGCCACGAGGTGTGTAAACATCTCTACTTTCCCTTTTGCTGGAGGTAAACTCATGCAGGCAAATCCACCCACACCCAATAAAAGCTCTGCTTGCCCATAATCAGGGCCTTACGTCTGGGCTCAGTACCCAGGTCTACGGTCACTCGCATGGGCGATAAACTTCCACTTCCAATTCTCTTGCTGCTGGTCATACTTTGATTCCTCCTTTGACCCGACAACAGTCATGACAGATGCTGCTTACTAAGGAACGCTTTGCCACTGCTAGCAGCAGCGAGGCTGACCCGCAGAAAGCTCTCCAGACGGAGCCCAGACACAGCGATGATGGGGGAAATCGGCAGTACTCAACACACACAAGGCTAAATATTTTATAAAAATTAATAAGTGTTCAAAGACATCAAACAAATTAATAGATGCTTACGTGGGATTGGGGATGGTGAAAGTAGGAGGAAATTCACATTAGAGAGAAAGTTGTTGCATAAAGGATAACATGAGATGAGACGTAATAATGAACTCAATGTCTGCCTCTGGTATCCAATAAATAAATAATGAACCCTGTGGGGCCCCAGGCACCGATAAATAAACATAATCATCAATCAGCTCATTCATTATGTCGTGACAATCCAAAACCCAGAGGGATCTTCCTGAAGAACTTGAAAAGCTGATCCCTTCTGGTTCACACAGAAGGATAAAGAATTGACCAGAATTTAAAATAATAGTAACGACCACAACAAAATTACACCGAGAATTCAGAAGTCGTCCGGCAAGCACACAGGAATCCAGGGCACAAGGAAATTTCAGGGAGAGTGAAACTCTGCACATAAAGATTTCATTGAAGTACAAGTTTAAAATGGGGCACACGCTAGTGGAATTTGGAGCTGGAAAGGCATCTCTAAGCAAAATCAAAGGTCATGCCATCACGGAAATGTTTTTCGAGGCCTCGAGGCACAGACCTGGAATCCCAGCACTCTCAGAGCCTGAGGCAGGAGGATCGTAAGTTGGAGCCCAGCCTGAGCAATTTAGCAACCTAGGGAGACTGCTTCAAAAATCAAAACTGGGCTGGGGGTGCAGCTCTCAGTGTAAAGGCCCTGGGTTCAACCTTTACATGGAAAAAAATAAAAAAGAACAAGAAAATACTTTTAACTCCATAAAATGAAAGTCCAGTATGACAAAAGATACAACACACAACTCTCAGACCCAAAAGACAGACAGACAGGGAGAAAATACAGCGTCTATTCCAGGAAAAGGATTAATACCTCGGAGAGATAAAGTGCTCCTAGCTTCTCCAGTAATAAGTAAAGGACAAACATCCCAGCAGAAACAATGGCTGAGTCTATAAACAGGAAATTCACAGACCAGAGGAAAACAAACAGCCCATAAACATATGAAAAGAAGCTCAGTCTTACTAATCGTGAAACTACAAATTAAAACCAAAAAAATAAAAAATCTAATTCCAGGTTCTGCCCATTGCGTTGGCAAAACGCCTAAGAATGGGTGGGATCTCACAGCGGAGGGGGTCAGGGAGGGGTCTTTCCTCGTCAGAGCATTGATTTATTTTTGCTTTAAATTTTTTATATGTTCTTCTTACTATTTTTTGTATTTTCAATGAACTTGTAAACATTATATGATGAATATGTGTATTTTTTTCTCCTATTTACAAAAATACTGTCTGGTTATTCCAGAAAACTCCAGCAATTCAGAAAGATATTTAGGAGCAAAAGTCCCACCACCCAGAGCAATCAAAATTGGTTTTCTGTGTGACTATCAACATTGCTTTTCTGCGCAACCATCAGACAGCTCTCCCGGGACACCGCGTGCAGGATCTGCACACGATCTGCTCACGGGCATGTGTGACTCACACCTGTAGTGGCAGCCAGATGTAGTAGAGCTCACCTGTAATCCCAGAGCTCTGAGAAGCTGAGGTAGGAGGATCAAAAATTTCAGCCCAGCCAGGACTACTCAGCCAGAGCCTGCTTCAAAATTTAAAAAAAAAAAAAAAAAAAAAAAACGAGTCTGGAGATGTGGTTCACGCCAATGCCCAGTGCTGCGAACAGATACACACTGTGATCAAAAATGTGGTGAAGATTTACATTCTAAGTCACACTGCCCTTATTCTCCCTCAAAATCCTTTGTTGCTTTGACCACACCTGTCCCCCTACTCAGGCTGCTCTCTGAAGCAGTTCTGGAGTCCTCTTTCATCAGTGTCTTCAGTTGTGCTGTGTGGCAACTGCAGTATTCTGAACCAATTCAAAACGTTGACCTTTCACGATCATTTTGGCTTTGGGAAGAGTCAGGAGTCACATGGTGCCAGATCCAATGGAATAAAGTGGAGGAGGACATTCCACCAGGGTTTACACTACTGCCTTTCTGTTGGTGGCACTGGTCCCCAGCACTCACTATATTTTTTATCATGTCTCATGAAGACATTCAGGAAAGGAAACTTCCAGAATTGATTCAGAAAGTAACAAGAAGGATGGGATCTGGTGTGTTTAAAGCCAAGAAGAGTATTTTGAGAGTGATTGATGCAATATATCTTTTACTGTAACCATGTTTTTTAAAATTTCAACCTTCACCATATATTTTGAGCACACTCCATATGTCATATGTTCTCCCCACCGAGGTCCCTGGAGAGCGGGGCCCTTCAGCCTTGGACACAGCCAGTGGACACTGGCTTGAGGCTCAAGGTCAAGGTAAACACACCACTCTTCTGTTAACTGCAAAATGGTGTCACTCAGACTGGTGCAAAGGGAGCTGGGAGAAGCAGTCACCAAGGGGCCCAGGACACGGGCACACTGCCACACCAGGAACGCCCAAGGCCCCTGCCAATCCCAGGGAGGCAGGGAGCAAGGGTGAACACCAATCAGGGGGCGAAGGACTCCTGGGCCACCTCGGGAGGACTGCAAGTCAGGGGTCAGCTAAGCGGAAGGTCCTCTTAACTGTGCACACTCCTAGTAGCTAGAGCGAGGGGCCCTTCAAGCTGGAAAGTCACTCCCCCAGAATGTTCTTGAACACCTCAAAATGGCTTAGGCAAGGAGAGGAAGGAGGAGAAAGAGGAAGGATAGGAGAAAAGCAACAAAGAAAGGAGGATTTTTAAAAAGGACAAAGGCATCAGGGAAGAGGTGGAGAGAGAAGCAGCAGCGTCGGTGTATTGATTTAAATAATTATAGAAATTTGAGGGCAGACTTCCTCCGTCCACCGCAGAGTCCAGGGCTCCATGACACCATCCTACGTGGTTCGCTGGCTTTTCCCTCCCACTCATTCTCTTCCTTTCCACCCATAGTCCTCCCCAGGCCCAGACTCCAGTTATCCCAATGACTACGAACCAACTGGTACTCTCTAAATCATTCCTTTTTTTCTTCACTACTGGGAATTGAACCTAGGGCCTTCACCCTGGACTATATCCCCAGATCTTCCTTTGTTTTTGTTTTGTTGTTGTTGTTGTTATTGTTGGGGTGTTTTGGGTTTTTTTGGTTGTTTGGTTGGTTGGGGTTTTTTGTTTGTTTTTTTTTTTTTTGTTTTGTTTTGTTTGAGACATGGTCTCACTAAGCCATTAAATCCCCCAGACTAGGCTCAAAATTATAATCCTCCTGCCTCAGCCTCCCAGAGTGCTAGAATTATGTGCTCCAACTGTCCAACCCTGAAGCCAGAGGCCTGAAGTAAACTACAGGAGCCAGGCCTCCATCACTTGCCCTTTTCTAATCCAATCACCAAGACCAAGATGCTACAAGATGCGGTCCGAGGAGAAAGAGGACGTGGGGACTTCAACTCTCCTCGTCTCTACGGCAGGTTGAAGGTTCATCGACCTATATCACAGAAAAGAATTGCTGGGATATGAGCATAGGAAGACTTGTTGGGCAAAATTTGGAAAGTACACACTCAGAGAGAGGCGCGCTGTGGTCTGGGGTTGGAGGTTTTTATGTAGTCTTGGGCAATCCTTAAGATGGGGAATCTAGAATGTGTCTTCTTGCTGTCTATCTGGCCGCTCAACTGGCGCGCTAGGTGGGGATGGAGCCATTCGTGTGTGTTGGAAGTTTAGAAATGGGCCATCCACTAATGGTGCCACTTCCTCGAGGATATAGGGGGTGGGAGGGAGCTGGGAGGGAAAAGGCAATTTACAGGTGAAAAGCACAGGTCCACGGCCAAGTTTACACGCACATCAGACTCCTAGGCAGCTGGGCCCTGCGGTTGCACAACTGTAACCTCAGCATTCTGGGAGGAAGAGGAAGGAGAATCACAAGTTCAAGCCTAACCTGGGCAACTGGGCAAGACCCTGTCTCAAAATCAACAACAACAATAAAAAATGTGCTAGGAACGTTCTTCTCTTTAGAGTTTCCTGGAAGGAAAAAAGATAAAAAAGGCATTGTCACCTTGGGTAACTTTTCTGTCCTGAAGCTACAGATTTTCTTTGAAGTGCAATTTTTAAATTATAATTTTTTTTCTGTCTCCTCTCTACCTATTTTGAATTTCTTCTACCCTACCTCCAAGGATGAAGGGCGGGATGCCCAGGCCTCGGCAGCAGGCAGTCGCCTGGGCCCTGGTGCACCGAGCCAGGGAGGGTTGGATCTCTCTACAGGAGAACCAGAGCACTGTGCTAGAAAGCAGGGGACTGACTGTGACAAGGGTCGAGGCTACAGGTTGCCGCCATCCTCTGTCCCTGACCCCACAATGAGCAGCCTCGTAACTCTCAGTAAATCCCTACTCTTCAGATCTGCTTACAGTTCCAGAGCAAGGATTCCCTTGCATTCATAAGTTAGATGACAACTGGAAAGTCCCACGGGCAGTGCTGGGCACACAGGAGGGGCCCTGAGCATCTCTGGACACACACACACACACACACACACACACACACACACACACACACACACACGGCTGTCCCCTACTTGACAGTCAGAAGCACTGGTGGAATCTTGGGCCCAGGCAGCTTTTTCCAGCAGCTTTGACTCAGGGGACTATAGACTCCGTGACCAAGGGACATGTTCAGAAAATGGAAATATTTGGCCAAGCCTTCAGAGATTTAATTAAAATTAATATTATGCCTTATCGAAGCAGAAAGCTCAACACTGCACATGTAGAAGAATCTATTTTATCAATTAGCCAAGTCTAACACGACCGTCCAGCCTGCAGCGAGGCCCCGCTCCAGCTCTTCAGGCAGAGCTGCGGCACTGGCACTGCCTTGTGCATTAGACCAGCTGCCGAGCTGGAAGGGTGACAGGCATGCAACCTGAGGAAGCCTTGGGTGGAACCTGGGCCGGTGAGGATGGGGGGGGGGGGGTGCAGCCACTACGGCTGTCCCACACTGCCAGAGTGTCAATGCTAAGTGGACACTCATAGCATCAAAGAGTTGCAAATCAAGCCGATTAAGGCCCCGGCACCCTCCAGCTGTGAGACCTTGGACCAGTTACTTAACCTCTCTGAGCTGGAAGTTTCACTTCACAAAGCTGTCAAAGACTGGTAACCACAGATATTCCCTGGACTCGCTGACCTGGCTTGCCTCAGGCTGCATTCCGACTGGGATTTTTAATTTCCTCCTGCATAAATTTTCCACTGGAATATACTCATAACTTCTTGAAAGTTTTGCGCTTGCATCTTCCACCAATGAAAATGGCAAAAGTCCCAAAGTTAGCTGATACATTCTTTTGGTAAAACTACGGGGAAACTGGCGTTCTCCCACTTTGCCAATGGGACCATGAATTGCCACAGCCTCAGGGGCTTGTTCACTGTACCGTTGCTGGGACACAGTACCCAACATCCACCGCTTAAGGGAAGAAAGGTTTATTTTAGCCCCTAGTTTCCGGAGGTGTCAGTCCCTTCGTGAGCAGTGGTGGGAATGGGCCTAGTGGAGAACAGCATCACAAGAGGAAGGAATCAGTCTTTGCGAGAAGTCAGGACAAGGGTGAATAAGCTCTCAGGCCACACACCCAGTAATCACCACATGTCCAGCAATCCCCCACATCCTGTGGGGGCCCGCATCTCAGCAGCCCTGGGAATTCTCAGATAATCCACAACATCCAAATACATGAGACTTTTGGGGTACGTACATCCAAACCACAACAGCCAGTGAGAGGAAATCTGGCAGGATATTTCAGAATTACAAATTTTCATCTTTGGCTTAATAATTCCACTTCGAGAAATTTATCCAGTGGAAACAAAGGCATGCAATGACGTTCGCTCTTGGCACTATTTGTACGAGCCGAACAAGCTCTGACAACCAGCAATGTCTCTGTTAGGAAGGGATGGATTTAGGGTTGCCAGGTAAAACACAGGGTGCCCATTTGAATTCAAATTTCAGAAGCTTTCTTTAGTGTGATATGCACATTCTTGCAGTGTGTCCTGGGTCCCCATTGCTAAGCAAGCCAACTCTAAGCGGGTTACCTGAGGATTTCTAGGCCTCATGACTACTGATGTATCAGATGGGACCATCACTCACTTGAGAGAAAACCTGGCAGTGCCGCTGGTCCCAACACCATGAGCCAGGAACACACATACACACTGTTGACTGTATTAGTTAGCTGTACCATTGCTGGGACAACATACTTGACACACATACAGCCTGAAGGCTCATGGTTTCAGAGGTTTTAGTCCTTGGTCTACTGGCTCCCAGGAGGGAACATCATGGTAGAGAAGCTGGTGGAGGACACCTGTTCAACCTGTCTCACTGTGCACTGGCTCTAGGGATGGGCACAGCGCTTTCCACAGCAGTCTTGAGCGTTAACCTTGAACATCTCCATGTCCTGGGCTTTGCTTTCTGATGCTCTGAAATGCAGGCTGCTGTGTGGTATGTGGTAGATACTGGGTATTCACTCCATCTGATGGTCCTGCAGGGTCAGCTGGCTTCCATATACCCCCAGGTGCATGCACAGCCTTCTATATCCATATGCATGACAGCTGAGGACCAGACACCCTGGGGGAACAGCCCTGACCAGTAGCAGGGAATGGCTGTGATGTGAGGCCCAGCGTTCCAGCTCGCTGCTGGCCCTGGCAGTCCCACTGCCAACAGGGTGACGCACGATGAGGTCCTCCCACCTTCCTCCCTTCCCTGATTCCTGCTCCTCTCTGCCGGACTTCTAGGAGCGCCCCAAGTGACCCTCACACGTGGACTCATATCTCAGGGCAGCTTTGGAACAAATCAACAGGAAACACCAGTTTGTCCTTAGTAAGATAAGCTATAGTTATGACAGAAAATGTTAAGTATTCAGAAAGGAAGAAGGTAACCCAAGCTACTCACAATCCCCATGACCGTTTTCACTTTTCCTTCTCTCTCTTTTTTTTTATTCTAGAGTTTGAGTACCTGTGACAGAATACCTGAGGTGAACCACTTAAGGGGAAAAGGCTTGTTTGGCTGAGAGTTTCAGGCATGTTCAGCTGGCCCTGTTATTTCGGCTTATGGTGGCACAGAACCTCATTGCAGGAGTAAGCGGTAGAGCAAGGCGGCTTACCTCTCGGTGGTAAGGACCCGAGAAGAAAGGAGGAACAAAGGTCCCCAGATCCACTCAAGGGCAGGCCTCCAATGACCCAACTGCCTCCCACTAGGCCCCACCTCCTAAGGGCTCCACCAACTCTCAATAGTGCCATCCGGCGGAAACCAGCCTTTAACAAATGGGCCTTTGGGGACATTCCAGATCAAACTGTCACACGCTGTAAGTATTAATGCCGGGCGTGTGCCTGTGTGGGGAGATAAAGGAGTTGGTAGGGTAGACAGGGAAGCAGGGCTGGGAAGACCAAACCGGGAACTGACATCAGCTGAGGACTGGAAATGCAGCTGGTCACAGCTCCCTCGTGCTCCCTCCTCCCTGGCTTGACTTCTGGCGGGCAAACGTCACAGGTTTTGCCCCCACAAAGGGGCAAAGTGAGGAGTGGGGAGAAGAAACTTACCTCCACTTCACTGCCTCTCGTCACCACCTGACCAAGGCTGAAGGCTGCATAAGTCACTGACCCGGGATCTCAGGGCCCACCTGGAGATAAGAAAGCCGAAAGCTCAGAAAAGGAGGGTCCCTAGGTAGGTGGACGGATTTCCCTGGTCAGTGACCCCCCAACTGCCCTCACAGTGAGGAGCGTTTGTCTGTATCACATACAATAAATCCTACTTGACCCTACAGACAACTGCAATGACAAGTGGTAGCATCCTGGCTGCAACCTGGATCTAATACTTATTCCCATATGGAAAGAACCCAGCAAACAGCAGGCATGTGTGAGCCCACCCTAGGGTGCCCCGTGCCGAGGGTGGCCACGGCAGGCGTCCTCCAGGCTTATCTCCTTTGTCCTACACGCCCTTCCTCTCAGAGTCGCGTCTAGAATATCCCTCCTTTTACAGATAAAAGAAGGGAGACGTGGAGAGCTTAGGAAACTCTCCCCAGGCCGCAAAGCTGGCACGTGACCAAGAAGAAATTCAACCCGAGTGGATGTGTGACTGGGCTTCAGATAGGTGCATTTGGCCAAATTGGCACCCGGGCGGCCTCCGTAGCAGCTCATGGCGGACGCTTCCTGTCCTAACACCTCGCCGAGCGTGAGCTTTATAGCCGCGCGGTAATTCGCCCCCACGGGCGCTTCATCACGTATTTTTCTGTTCTCTCTCTCTTCCCCTCTCTCCTGTCATAAACAACAGCTCTAAGGATGTCTGTCTTTGAGACAATTTTAAGGCTAATGTGTCTTTTTGACAATGTCCCCCAGCCCACTCCTTCCCATAATTCAAGGGTTAGGACCCGGTGTGGCTACCACGTGCCAGGTCCGCTCTCCCCACCTCCCGGCTCTGGCAGGAGCACGGGGATGAACGGGGAGCCCCCATGAGGGGATGAGCTCATTCCAGGACGCGCTTCTGGGAAGGGGTAGGCTTAGAGAAAAGGACCCCAAGGCCCAGGGGAGAACAGGAGCTCCCCAGAGGTGACTGGAAAGGCTGTGAGGGCCAGGGCCTGGCCTCTGGCCTGAGGTCCTCCTCCATGGTCGTGGGCCTTTGGGTGATGTGTCTTAATACACAGCAGTCCCTGGGGCTGGGCCTGGCTACCACAGGGACCATAGAAGGGCTCAGAAGCTCATGCTTTTGGGACCCAGGTACGTTGATCACCCATGATCCCCATGCCCTACAAATCTCCCACCCCCCAAGGGCCCAGTGTGCAGGGTCCTGGGCTCCCACACTGCGCCGTACCAGGGCACAGGTGGCCGGGGCACTGGGAGGGGGCAGCACATTCTGCCCGCAAAGGCAAACAGCGCAATCAAACTTTAGGCTCGCACGCTCCCTTCTTTTCCGTAGAAGAAAAGTCTCAGGGTTAACAAACACTGATTGTGATTGGCTTGCCTGAGTCATGTGACCACCTCCCAGCCAATCGCTACAGCTCCAGAGACGCAAGTCTCTCATTGGCTAAGACGGACTCCCAGACTCTGCCTCCCTTCCTGTCAGTCCCTCTGGCCCCACGTCCCCACCCTTGTATGTCCCCTCCCGGGAGCCTCTTGAAGCCCCAGGGCTACTCCCAGCAAATAGCTGGCCCTGGCAGTGGCCAGCACTGACGGTGAGCCCCGGCCTCAGGAGGTGGACACGGTGTTTAGACCTCAGTCCAGGGCTGAGGAGAGCCAGGCGCGACAAGCTGAGGGCGGCCCGGCCAGCTGCCCCCAGCCTGGGTCCCGCAGGCCTCTCCGTGCACCCTGCAGAAGCGGGAAGGGAGTTCGAGACTCCGTGTGGGCTTGGACCGTCACTATCCCGGTGCAGCAGGACCCCAGGGCCTGGCTTCCTTCAGCCTGTCGGCTTGGGCTTGCTGCGCCCTGAACTCGGACTTGCACTACTCCCCGGGCTCAATTTCTCCATCTGTAAAGTGGGACCGCCTCTCAGAACTAAGGCAAAAGCTGAAAGCAGCCAGTTCCGCCTCACTTGACAGAGCCTGCAGCGTTCACCGCGGTGACTGAGGGTCCCTGCCCCTCCAGCACTCTGGGGTGAATGGGGGGCCTCCTCTGCCTTCCATCAGGGGGCACACGACCCAGAAGCCTGCTGGTCCGGAGGCGCTGACCTTCCCAGTGCTTTCTAGAACCCTGGCCACATTCTCAGGGAGTGGAGTTTTCATACCTGGCTCCTCCAGGAGGACGGTGCCCCCAGGAGCAGAAGAAACCGGTCCAGCACCGCGGTTACCGTGGAAACCATTGAATGTAAATTTCATTTTCTGCCTCACCCAGCGAAGCCATCGATTGAGCAAGACGGAGAGAAATTGGGAGCCGTGTCCTCCCAAAGTGAAGCAAGAAGTGCAGACCCCAAGCAAAACCAGAAGGGAGCCCGGTCCGGGATCGAAATGCAGGCAGGGGAGACGGCGCGGAGCAGGTGTGGGGAGGAGGGCGGGGGCGGGCGCCCGCTCTCCCTTCCCGGTATCGGCCGGAACAGGTAGGCCGCTGCATGGGAGGAACCCAGCTTCCATGGCATCCTCTCCCTTCATCTGGGCCCACAACATGGCGGCTACCAGCTGTGTGACCTGGGGCAGGTGGCCAAACCTCTCCAAGCCTGCTTCCTCACGTGCAGAATAGTGAATGAAAATCCCAGTCCTGTAGGTCCCCCCGGGACGTCACCACCGCTGAGCCCCACAGCCTCTCTAGCACACTCTTTCCCCCCTTGTCTAGCCGGAAGTTCCTGTCACGGTTGTCACCAGGGATGCCATTTCTCAAGGAGGATAATGTTGTTCCCAGAGTCGAGGGGGTAAGGTTTGTGGTCACCTGCAGAAAAAGGGGGCAAGAGAAGACGGAGCCAGACAGACCCCGGCCAGGTATGGGGTTCCAGAGTCAAGAACACTGTAGGAGTGGGGCCTGGGGTGCAGGCCTGTCATCCCAGCACTCTGGGAGGCTGAGGCAAGAGGGTTACAAGCTCAAGCCCAGCCCTTACTGAGGCATGAGCTGGGGGTGTGGCTCAGTGCAAAGGCCCTGTGCTTGAACCCAGTACTTCAAAAAAAAAAAAAAGCTACAGGAATATGGGCGTGTCCATACAAGTCAGGTGGGATGATAGGCTTGCCACCAAGCCAGTCTGGGTGCAGTAACAGAATGCCAAGAGCAGTGGACCTGCCACCCCAGGGGGTGCTGGTGCCCACAGGCTCTGGCCTCTCACAGGCTCCCAGCCTCTCAGCCACTGGCCACACCAAGCTGTAGGCCTGGAGAAGGCGGAGGAGGATGGTGCCACCTCTTCTTCTGGCACTGCTACCTGGGGCTGTGGATGCTGGCCCCGGGTGATCCAGGGCTGCCAGACCCCGCGCTGTGCCAAGGCCACCCTGTCACATGCAGCCCTGGCAGCTGCACCCACAGAAACACTAATTGGGAAGTGAGACAAGCGGAATGCCTTTAATGAGCTACCTTGTTGTAACTCTAACTCATCTGCGTTATTTACAGAGATTCTGCTAATGAGGTGCCTGTCAGAGGGGGAGCCTGGCTGGGGGTGGGGTGGGGGTGGAGAGGAAGGGGGGCCAGGCAGCCCTGAGGGAGGAAGCCACATTCCAGGGGGAAAGCTGAGCCCCCGAGGCTCAGGAGGCCCCTGCCCACAGGCACACGGAGCCCTGGGGCTAGTCAGTGGGTGCAGGCCCTCAGGCACCCGCCTCCAGCAGATCTCAGGTCCTTCGAAACCACTCCAGGCAGAAGCACAGCCTGTGACCTGGGACATAGCACCCACTAAGGCTCCAGCTTCCCCCAACCTGAACACAAGAAGCCACTCAAAGGCCTGTCCCCTCCACTCCGAAGACACCTGCTCCCTGGACTGAGGGCCACCCCTTAGAACCCACCTCCCACCACCCTTGCCCGAACAGAGGGGTTTCCCGGGGGTCCTCAGTCTTCACAGAGCAGGTCTGAGCAAGGTTCCACTGGGAAAGCCAGGTGGAGGGCACTACACAGCTTGGGGCGGGGCTGGCTCAGCCTAGCTTAGGTGGGTTGGGACAAGAGCTCAGTCCAGGTCTTGGGAGGCTCAACCTGAGTCAAACAGGCCGAGGGCGGGGCTTAGCCACGTCGGGGAGGGGTTCTGCTCAGATTGGGGGGCAGGAGGGGCCAAACCTGGACCAGAAAATCTCAAGATAGGGAAGGAGGAGAGTATCCATTTGTAGGTTGTAGTGATGAGTACCAGTTTGTGGCCTAAATAAGAGGGCTGAGCTTTGGTCTTACTTTCTTTTTAACCTGTGATATAGAATTAATAAAACCTGCCTTTCTGGAGCATTGTGGGATCCTAAGACACAAATCTTGAAAGTACTTTGCACGTTGTAAGGTTCCCAACATCCACCATAGCGTTACGTACCAGGGTGGCCCACTGGATGAAGACCTGACACTACCCGCCCCGCCCGGGTGGGGACACTTGGCTGGCTACCTCCATCCCTCTGCCACACTCCTCTCCACTCTCCTGCCACGTTCTTTCTCCTCTCCTACCACCTGTCAAGATTGGCACCTCTTTAATTATAGCGTCTGTGTGTTTCTTGAGGAGCCGTGTAATTCCTCCTGACAGCCTCCTATTTAAAATGAAAGTCAAACACTCAGAACTTTGTTTAAGAGTTGAGTGTGTGTGTGTGGGGGGGGGGGGGCATTAATTGCCAAATGTTGCTAGCTTCACTCTGATGCAGTAGCAAAAGGAATAATTTTTTGCTTTTTCATTTCCCCCAAGAAAAGCTATTAGAAGTTCAAGGCTACATGCAAATGTCAGACCCTGTAGCACACCCCTGGCTCACTGGGCCAGGCCCCGCCCTCCCTTCACAGATGAAGAAACTAGGGCCCAGAGAGGTTAAGTGGCTCTCTGCAGGCCGCTGAGGATGCAGGATGCGCTGGTGCCCACAGGCTCTGTGTGGCCTGGTGCAGCAGCTGGTTGATCCAGGAACAAAGTGATGCATTCCTTCTGCATGTCAGCATGGTGGGGCCATCTGGGCTGCTGCGCCCTGCAGGGCTGCTGTGTTTGCAAGACTGACTGCCAGGGGGCCTTGTCCCGGACAAGGGGCCTGGGGAGACCCTCCTCTGAGGATGAGGGTCTGTGCCTCAGTAACCAGAACACAGCACGGTGTCACGGAGCAACCATCTGCTGTGGCTGGGCTGCAACGCACAGAGACTGTCGTGGAGAGCCCATCACGGCTCCAGCGCGGGCCTAGTGCTCCCTTGCAGCCTCTGGTGAGGCTTGGAGGGAGGGTGACTTGTCTGGGCACCCTCGTGACACCTCTGTGAAGTGGCTGGAAGCTTTACCTACTCTCAACTCAGTTCAGTCCTACCTAGATTCCTCCTTGCTGGGCAGCCTTGGGCAGCCTTAAAGCTCTCTGATTTCAGATCCTGCACCCCGCTGACAGTACCAATGGTACAGACCACTCAGAGTTGGTTGGGGAAGAGTATGTGACTTGTGCCAGAACAGGGTTGGCCTCTCAGCACTGTTTCCACCCCATCCCCAAGATGAAGGCAGGAAGTTGGGTCAGGAAGGGCAAAGCAGGGGCCTGCGAGCCTCACTCACCCACAGACCCATTCTCAGGTCTGCATGCACTATCATAAAAATCTAACTTGGAACTCAGTGGTAGAGTGTCTGCCTAGCACATGTGAGGTTTGGGTTTGGTCCACAGTGCTCCCAAAAACTGCCATTTGAAGGCCTCTTGGGTGGGACCTGGGCTTCCAGTGTGCCCCACACTCCACAGCCCTCATTGGGCCCAACCAACCACCCCATTAATGTGACCCTTGGGGAGTCACCTTCTGCATGACCCGAAAAGGTAAAAATCAGTGCTTCCCCAGCCCAGCCCAGCCCAGGTCCTTTGTGCCCGCTTGGCTCCAGCTCTGACTGCATGGTGCTTAGCCCACATCCAGTTCCCCCTGGCTGGAAGCACCCAAGGGCAGGGGCCCCTCCATGAGAACAGGTGCACTCTGGGGAAATTCATTCAGTCACCCGACAAAAGAGAGGCTGAAGCCAGGCTCTGGATACACAGCTGTGAACACTTTTTACAAGGGCCAAGGTCTATTGCAGCTAAGGACACCTAACGCTTCCATACCAAGCTAGTTTAAGATGGAGAAGATAAAACAGACCAGACAGCAAATGAATGAATCAATACATGAACAAATGATGTGATTTTCAGTTCAACAACATAGCAAGGAAATCTTAAAGGTGAATAGAGCCCGGCAGGAAGATACTATTATTGGTCTCATGTTCCATATATGAGAACAGACATACCAGGCCATATCTGGGGTCTCTTCAGTTCCATGTGGGGAAGGAATAAAGAAAGTGACCTAAGAGGGGCCCAGGGGTCCTGTAACCCCAAGACTCAGAGAGGCTAAGACGGAAGGATTACAAATTTAAGCCCAGATAAGGTAACTTCACAACTTAGTGTAACCCTGCCTCAAAATCAATAATCAAAAATGGGCTGGAATCTTCAGCCATTAGGGAAATGCAAATCAAAACAACACTGGGATTTCATCTCACTCTGGTAAGAAGAGCTACTAACAAGACTTCAAAACAAAAAAACTAATGCTGACGTGGTGTGGGGAAGAAAGGAACCCTTCTACATTGTCGGTGGGGCTGTAAACTGGTCCAACCATTGTGGCAATCAGTATGGAAATTCCTTGAAAAGCTGAAAATAAATATTCCACTTGACTCACATATACCTCTTCTGGGTATCTATTCTAAAAGAGTTACAGGCATCATATAACTCATGTTCACAGCAGCACAACTCGTACTAGTTAAACTCCAGAAGCAGCTGATGTGTCCACCAACAGATGAGTGGGTCAAGAAAACATGGCACACGCACACCATGGAATCCCTTCTCGGCCTTTTGGCTAAGATCAAGAGTAACACACACAAGTACTGCCATAAAGAAAGAGAAGTTGGGTCATTTGCCTGAAAATGGATGCGCCTTGAGACCATTATGCTTAGCAAAACGAACCAGACACAGAAGGTTAAATATCCCATGGTTTCTCTAATATGAGAAACTCAAAGTATAAATAAATAAAAGAGCCAAATAGGAGTGGTGGCAGGAAGCGGGTGACAGGTTTTCTAGGGAGGAAGAGGGGATGAGCCAGGCAGTGACAGAGCGGGAAGGGAAGGGAAGCAGGGTGGTGAAGGCACGCTGTGTACGGGCGCCTGTTCCTTGACTTGAATGGAATTATTAGGAATCACAAATTCGTGCTAATAAAAATAATAAACTTAGGAGAAAATAAAACAAAATATTTGAAAGATAGGCCGGTGATGCGGTTCAGTGTGAAGGACCCTCCGCCCCCAGCCACTCTGCAAGCTACAGCCTGAGTGTACACCAGGAGCGTGGCCCGGCCACTCCTGTCTGGCCCCGGGCTGGCATGCGGGCAGCCGGCCAGGGAGTTGGGCTGGGTGCCCCGACCCCCTGGGATTGGACCTCAAGCCGGAGCTTTTGCACACACTGCCTGCTTCCTCTCTCCCCAGAGGATCAGCTCCACACTGGCCGGCAGCTCTCCCCACCCACTGCAGCTCCGGCTGTCCTAGATTCTTCTCAGGTGTTTGGGGCAATGATTCTTGGACCCATCACCTGGGCGTCCACTCTTAGCAACCCTGACAGGTGAGTCGCTTGTCTCCCAAACTGCACGCAAGAGTTTTCAGGTACAGAACTGCGCAGGGTGCATCCCACGAAGGTGGCTCTGCGGTGGTCCCACGGCCCCACTGTGGGGGGCCCTGAGGCTGGAGCCCCACCAACCACTGGCACAGCGGCCTGGCTCAGACATTCCCAACCAAGGTGAGAGTCAGAGCCTGAGTCCCTACAGCAGCTTCTTGGGCTTTTGGGGCCTTCCTGATGTGTTAAATAGGTGCGATCAAAACAGTGTAAGTTTAAGTTTTTTTAAGTGATTACAGCAAAAGACCCACGCCCACGATTTCCCTGTGGCTTTGAACACATTTACTCCATCATTCTTGCCACTTCTGAAGCAGTTCTGGGAATTCTCTTCATGTCTTCGGTTACACTGTGCTGGCTGCCTCGAAGTCTGGCATCAATTCAAACTGTTGTCTTCTCATGGTCATTTTGACTTGGGAGAAGTGCCAGGAGCCCCACGGTGCCAGATCTGGTGAATAAGGTGGATGAGGACACGCTATGATGCGGGACACACTGGCTTTCCATTGGCCATCACTCGGCAGAGTGTTCACTGGGCTTTTGATCACCCCTGGTAAAGACACTCAGGAAGGAGTCCCTCCAGAACTGCTTCAGAAAGTGGCCGGAGCGACAGGACGCGTGCACGTGAAGCAAGGGGCGTGTACCGCTGGGGCCCGTGCGTTTCTGCTATCATCACTTTTTAATGTAACCATTTATGGCCGTTAAGTCTGGACCGTGGGTCACACCCCATATCTATACCTACCCCATCCCGTTGCCTTGGGACCTGGACAACGCACCTGCCTCTGAGGTCAGGGAGCCAGGATGGTGGGTCTTGGGTCCTAGATGACCCAGGTAGAAACTGGGTGTAGAGCTGGACCCCCTACACCACGGAGGACAGAGGGGGCAGCAGAGGTGGGCCAAGGTCCCTGGGCCCACCCAGATCCAGAGGACGCTTCCAGCCCATTCGGCACCTGCTGGGCTGGGGGGGGGGGGGGTCAGGGTGTCAGTCCTCCCTCAGGACCAAGAGAGCAAGTCCAATCTCTCCCCGACCCAGGCAGCTCCAGGGGCTTGGGGAGGAGGAGGGGAGGAGCCTACGAGACCCGGGCTGAGGTTTGGGGGTGCAGGGGAGAGCTGCCGCACACACGCAGTTCTTAAGGCCGGGAGCCTGCAGCACGCGGGGAGGGGACAGCAAAGGCGCCAGTGACAGAGAGGTGCGAGCGCCGGGGACGGAAGACCAGAGGCAGAGCCAGTGCCGCGGGCGCCCTAGGTGTGAGGGGAGGCTAGGGGCCAGCGCTGCCAAACCCCAGGTCCCAGGCCTGTACCCGGCTGCCCGCCGCACCCCGGCCTTTGTCCTGCGGCTGCAGCGAGTTCTCGCGGGTCCGGAGCGCCCCCTGCCGACCACAGCGCGGAACAGCCGCGCGGGCGGGCATCGCGCCCACTGTCCAGGCTGCGAGAGGGGTGGGGGGCGGGCTGAGGCCTGGGAGGGCACCCCAGGGAGCAGGGAGGATGTTAGCAAGCCGGTGCCCGCGCCACAGCCAAAAGCCACGCCTCTGGTTCTGTGCCCGCCATGAGGATTCCCCGGGCCGGGCCCCACCCCCTACGGAGAATCTCCCACCCGGGGCGGCCGCTCCTCTGCCCGACCCTGCCTTCCAGGGGTGCAATCCGTGAAAGGATCGCGGAGGGCTGCTGCGACCAGAGGCGGCCTGTGGCCAGCCCTGGGTGACGGCGTGCCCCCCTAGCCGACGACTTCTGCCCTTGCGGGAGCCCCCAGCCCCACTGAGCTGAGTTTTCCCATTTTCCTGAAGAAACCAGGAAATCCAGGTTTTAATGAGAATGCACCAGAATTCAATAGCTTTTCAAGGAAAAAAAAAATGGGTTTGGTCCTCAAGCAGAGAGCGGCCACGTCCCGCAGCGGGAGGGCGCAAACACACCCTCCCGCCCTCCAGTCCGGGCCGCCCAGCCGGGCCTGTACATTTCCTTCAGACTCGTCCTCATATAGACGCAGTATCCACCAAGAAACCCTGTCAGAACTAGGAGCCCAGCATCCCCGGCAATAAAGGCTGGTAACCTTAAGGGAACATGGAACTGCACGCAACAGATGACAGAAAGGGGTGTGGGCGGAGCACCAGCCTAGGTGCAGGAGGCCCTGGGTCCTGCGGTCAGTACTGGATCTGGTGGGCATTCTCGTCACCCTGGGTGGCTGATGACCCATGACCTGGGAGGTAGGGGGAGGGGTGATGGGCTAAAAACAAGCCTTTCTATAAGACCCCTAGGAGCCTAGCACCATGGTGCACACCTAGCACTCCGGGAGACTGTGGCAGGAGGATTGCAAGTTCAACCCCAGCCTGGGCAAACTGGAGACCCGGTCTCGAACAAAACATTTAAAAAATGGCCTGGGCATGTAGCTCACTGTGAAAGCTCTGGGTTCAATCCCCAGTGCCACAAAATATAAATGAATAAAATAAAAGGGCCCAAGGAGTGGTCTCAGGGAGTCTGGGAAGCAGAAAGGCCATGCTGTCTGTGCTGCATTCAGCCGGGCTCCCTGCCGGGCCATGGAGTGGAAGCCCAGGGAGCAGGTGGGGAGCAGAAGCAATCAAAGCCCCAGAGGCATCAGAGCAGGCCAGGGAGAAGGTGGGAAAGCAGCGCCCATCCACGACTCGCACCATCAAGCGATCCAGAACTCTCCCAGGATGCCCACAGCTGTGACCAGTGCTTGGCATCTCCCTGACTGTGTCTGGGAGAGTCGGCCATGATATCTGAAGGCAAGGAGGCCAGGCCAGCACTGCGCTGACTCGGACTGGAGGGGTCAGGCTGGGCTCCCTGAAGGAGGAGGAGCCAGCAAAGGCAGCAACGGACCAAGAGGAGGTGAGTTGTGCCAGTGGGGGTGGGGGAGGGGGGGTGCTCGGCCTCACACAAGGTCTCCACAGGCCCTGGGTCCCCAGCTAGCTACAGTGGAGCTTAACACAAGGCACTGCACTGCTGCAAACCTCCCAGGAAGCCCTGCTCTAGAATCAAGATCAAGACCCTCTTTCCATGACCTCCCTACTTCCTACTACTCAAAGTCCCACGGGTAGCCCCAAGAACAGGCTCCAGACAAGCCTAGCAGCATGGGTGGGAGTCACTGCGCCGTGTAGACCAGGCTGGGCACAGGAAGTGCACTGCACAGAGACCAGGAGGTAGGACGCAGCAGGCTGCGTGACAGGGAGGCCACCTGAGGGGGCAGGACAGGGAAGGCAAGCGGTGGCACAGCCACACTGCAGAGCCTCATGCAACCTATAGGAAATGTAATTAACTCTCCACCAATAGAGTTTAAGGGATTACCATGAAGTATTGTTGAGTCAGAAAAGCAATTTGGAGATAAGTGTGTGGCATACGATCCCATCTTTCTAAAACAATGAGCAAAATACACCATGGATATACATGTCATCTACACACGCGTGTGAAGCATCTTATTATTAACAGAAGAGGATATGGACTGTTACCAAAATGGGGTGTCTTCAAGTGCCTGCAAAGAAACTATGAGGAGGAGGGACAAAAAGAAAGGAAGTGAAAATTGCCATTAAAGGATGCTAGGCCACAATGAAAGATGTCCCGCACAGCCACCTGCAGCCAGGGGGAGGCATGTGGGAGTTGTCATGGCTTGTCCCTCTTTCCCCTTGAATATCTGCCTAGGTAACAGCCCCTAATCATCACCCCAGGGAGACACACACACACACACACTCACACATGCACAAATGCACTGTTACTACGGGCCTCACTCACCCAGCTCACTCCACACAACCAACCTTCTGAACATTCCCACTGCCTGAGCGTGAAATCTGGCACCCAATAGGCCCCTGTCTCCTTAGGCCGCGTTCTGTCCTACAAACTGCCCACACCCTCACAGCCAGCTAGCCCCGACTCTAGCTACAGCACCACTCCAAGCGAGATTATGCTGAGAACTAGTTTCTTCCAGCCACTGTCCGGAGCACCGATATTTATTGAAAACACTGATGCCTAGAACAGCCATATGCAAATGACTGTACTCTTAGCTGGATAAAATTTTGTAGCTGGGAAAATGAAAACACAAGAAGGGGTGTCATTTGCCTGAGAGAGAACAGCCAGTCTGTGAAACAAAGAGCCGTAGTGGCTGTGGCCTTGACTGTGTGCTGAGCCCTCATTTGCCTTTGGATATACTGCTTCTCTCTGAAACTGTCTTTAGTTTCCCATCAATTAGATGTCGCTTCCTCCAGGCAGCCCCTTCTGGGCCCCATATCTGCACAGGGCCCTCAGCTGCTGGCCTCACCAACAGCTCAGGCATTCCAGGTCACGACACTATGATGGCCAAATGGCAATGGTAGGCTCTGTGCTCCTTGACTGCAAGGCCTTATTTCGTTTCTTTCCATTGTTTCTTTCTTCTTCTTCGTGTGTGTGTTACCGTGGATCAAGCCCAGGACCTTCACACTGAGCTACATCTACAGATCTTTTTGATTTTGAAATAGGGTCTCACTAAATCACTAAGTTGCTCAGGCTGGGCTAGATGCTGGGACCCTACTGCCTGAGCGCTGGGACTACAGGCCGGCACTGCCGGGCGTGGCTAACTGAATCCCAAGTACCTAGCACAATGAAGGGCCAAGTTAGGAGTCCAGTCTCCACCTGTTGACTAAAAGACTGCCATCAGTGAGTGTGCCAGGCTCAGGGGGAGGGGGTGGGGGGAAGGATCCTTGGCTGGCCCTTTCAGGACCGTGGAGAGCTCCCTGGCCCTGGCTCTGGCCCTGGGCAGCAGGAGCTCTAGCTGGACAAGACTCCCCAGACTTGAGCAGATCTGACAGAGCAGCCAAGGCTGAGGGCAGGGGCGTGGGACCCCCAGCCTTAGGGTCCTCCTGCCAATCACTCCCCACCTCCTACATACTTTTTAACTAACACAAAGTTGTAAAAAGTAGTTTGAGAGCCTGCTGGAACCCGCACTAAACCCATGTGTTTTCTCGAATTATTGAACTAGAAAGAAATGAAAACATCAAAATACTCTCTTTGTAGCAGGCTCGAATTGAGCGGCTGCCGCATCCAGCCCGTGCCCGGCCGACCACAGTGATGAAGGCGCGAAAGGAAAGGAGCCAGCCTCAGCAGGGAAGCTCAGATTGCCATTCGCAGACCACAGGCGAGCTCGGAGGAGCAGGCCTGCCGGGAGAGAAGGGAGCAAGATTGACAGGTGACGGGTGGGAGAGGGGAGGGCGGCCGGGGAGGGGGGAGGCAGCCCCAACACAGCAGTGCTCTCCTCTCCAGCCTGTTCTGCCCACAGGGCGGTGCGGCCACAAGGCTGAGCACCCACCCCCACAGATGGGGCCGTGTCACCGAGGGGCAGGGCAGGCTGTGGCCCAAAGGACAAGAAGGGCCAGATTCTAAAAGACTGCTCCATAGCCAGGCCCTGCAAGCCCTGCCCCGCCCAGAGATAAGGGGATGTGGGCACCCCAACTGGCATCAGCTGAAGCTGCAGAACAGAGAAGGGCTGCCCAGTCGGGTCACAGCGCCAGGGAAGGGAAGAGATGCCTGGCTCGTTGGGATTCACCACTCTGCGTGTGCCGGCTACACACATTAGCAGCCGAGATCCCTGTGGACAGACCTCAGCTCTTTACCCCGGAGCTGAGAAAGGCAAAGCAACCCGCCCAAGGTCACCAGGCAGCAGAGACGGGGTCTGACTTGAGTTTGCAGGGTGCTAGCTCACCGGAGCGGAGAGCACCCGCCTGTCCCCCGCCAGACTCCCCACTTCCCTGCGTTCCTCCCTTTCCCCAGCACAGAGCCGTGCCCTTCCCCAGCACCGAGCCTGGAGCCACTGCTGTGGACAAGCCTTGTCTCTGGCCCACTGCAGCTGGGCTGTCCGCAGCCGAGGTCTCCACTGGAGGCTCTGCTGGGTAACTGGAAGCAGGGAGAGCTCATCTCACCTGGGCCCCTTGGAGGTGACAGGCAGCCCCAGGCAGGCACCTCACCCTCAGCATCCCCAGCACCATGATCGTCCCCGTGCTCTACCTGGGGGGGGGGGGCCACTTCTGGGCCCCCAACAATCCCTACTGGTGGCTTTCCGAAAGCACCCTTCCCCATCTCAAGCTGAGCATGGCAGGACCTGTCCGTGGTCCAACACACCATCACCTCAAAAGTGGCCCCTTCTTTTTGATTTTGAGACAGAGTCTCACTACGTAGTCCTGGCTTGTCTTGAACTGCCTTTGTACCGCCATTCTGGCCTAAAACTCACAATTCCCCTGCTTCAGCCTCCTGAGTGCTGGGATGACACGCATGCACGTAGCTCAGAAGTGACCCTTCTTGGCACTCACTCTGTGCCAGATGCTGGTACAAGCCTCTGAGATCCATTCATTTAATCTTGGCAATCACCGCCTAGTACAAGTGGGGAAACCAAGGCAAAAAGCGGGCACTCAGCTTTGAGAGGGGCTGGCTCCAGGCAGCGACCTCGGGGCCCATACTCCTAGCAACTTGATGCCTCTTGGTGCCACTAAGCATCTCAGTTTAAGTATGCCTGGAATGAATGGTTGCTAATAATTACCTCATTTCCCTGTCATGTGCCAGTTCATGTATGTGCCCTCGCTCCAGATAAAACAGGCGTTCTCTGCCAGGCACTGGGGGTGCAGTGCTGGGTCAGAAAGAGCCCCTGTCCTCAAAATACACAGTAGCACCAGGCCCAGTGTTACAGGTCTCTAGCACCCTGGCAGGCTGAGGCAGGAGGATCTCAAGCACGAGTCCAGCATGGGCAAGACCCTCTCTCAAAATCAAAATTGAAAATGGATTGAGGATGCAGCTCAGTGCAAATACTCTAGACTTAATCCCCGGTACCCACAAGAAAGAAAGAAAGATGAAAAAATACGGTGAAGATAGAACCAAGTAGGGTATAGACCCCTGCTGTCTCCACTCAGAGGAGCCAACCCCAGGAAGGGGCAGGGAGTCCCACGGGGACAATCACTCCTGACAGGGCTCCCCTGCCCCACGGTGGGCAGGAAGGCTGCGGGCACTGTCCGCTGGGGGCCCGAGCGCTCAGGCATCAGGCTTCCACGGTGGCACCACAGGCTTGCACAATGGAAGCTAATTCCTCGCTTATAATGACTGGAAGAATTGCTGGCTTTTGACTCCTGGCATAATTACCAGGAGACCTCCGTAGAGTAATTCACCAGATAATTACACGGTAGCGGGTGGGGGTGGGATTCTTCTCTGGAAGGTAAAGAGGTAGCATTTAATTTCGAGGGGGATGCCTAATCCTATAATTACTCAGTAAAGTCCCGTTTTCTGCCAGCCTGATTCCCTGCGGCTGGCCTGACCTGCAGAACCAAATCAAACAGAGGCTTTTTCCCAAGATGGAAATTAGGGGTGGGAGCTCCGGGCTGAGGGGGCTGCTGCAGCGCACCTTCTTAGGTGAATTATCCCCAGAACCCTGAAACGCAGAGAAGGGTGTAGACCTTATTCCTGTGCTGGAAGCAAATCCCACACAAAGGAAGGTGACGTCTCCAGCCACACCGCGGTTCAAAGTGTAGTGACCAGGTTCAAGCCCAGCCAGGCTGCTGCGTGGCCGCTCGGCCTCTCAGAGAGGCCACTTCCTCCCAGCCTATTATTACTAGCAGAGCTTCCCAACAGGCTGCTCCCAGAACACAGAGGCTTCCTAAAGGGGAGAGAAAAGCTCCCCTATATTGCTCACGCTGCTGCAGCCGACCTGAGCTTTGGCCACGCGGGTGTCTGTGGCCACAGGAGAGTCTCTCCTCCTCCAAAGCCACTCCCATGTCAGCTGAGGGGTTGCAAGCAGGACTGGAAGGACAGGACCTTTGGAGGCCTCCACTGGGAGCCAGCACAGTGTCACTTGGGCCCCGGGAGGTGATGGCCAGACCAGATCCCAGGCTGCAGGATTGGGCTCTGCCCCTCTACTGGCAAAGGAAGGTGCAAGGGTGTGGGAGGATCGAGGGATTGATTGGAGCTATTTCTGCAATCAATCTACCATGACCTGGCTCATGGGGTTATTGCAAGATTAATGAGATGCGGCTCGTAAGGCATTTCACACACCCTGTACGCCATCGGGAAAGCGGAGCTCTGCTTGTTACGGAGAATAAATACGATCAAAGCAAGCTCATGGCACAGGTGGGCCTGGGGTCACGGGCCCCACACCCAGGCCAACGGCTGCCCGGCCACGCCAGAGCGTGCAGTGCAGAGACCCGAGCAGACCTGTGGGGGGTGGCCAGGACGGGAGCCCTACTGTCCCCAGCTGGAGGCCCGGCTGCCCACGCCCCACCTCCCAGCCTTAGTGACTGCCCCACGGAGACAATCCCTCCCCCACAGCGTCCCCACAGCATCCGAGCAGCAGAGCAACATGGGCACTCAGCGCACTAAGCACGGAGCTTACCGCCGCTGCACCTGTTGGTATTTCTGTTTTTAAACCCAAGCCCTAACTGTCAGGAGGATTTCATTCAGCTCTACGTCCTGTTGTTTCTGTTACAAGAAAAGCAGCTCACTTCCTTCTTTTCCCAAATATTATATTACTTGCTTATAATTCCTTCATATAAGCTGGGCCTGATGGTAACCCTCCCACTGTGGGAGGCTGAGACAGGAGGATCACAAGTTTGAGCCAAGCCTGGGCAACAACTTCATGATCCTGTCACATGATCAAAACCCAACAACGGGCTGGACTTAGTCCCATCCCAGCACTGAAAAAAAAAAAAATATCTTTCATATAGAAATGCTTTCTCAAACAAAATAATTCTTCATAGAGATTTCAGGGTATCCCAAGTGGGACTGTCCTTGTCCCCTGGGGTCCCTACTTCAATAATCATTCTTTCTTTTTTAAAATTTGATCGTATTTCATGAGTGATTGCATTCTCCTGTTGAAGGATCATACCACTGCCAGTAAGGGAAGGTCTCTCTAGTCTGTGCATCAGAAACCCCTTTCTCAGGCCCTCCGCCACCCACACCGTCTCCATCACCCCCACACCATCGCAAAGATCAGCACCGTGGCGTCTCCGGGCCGATCCCTTCCTCCTGTGCCACACCGTGTGCATGAACGGGCCCCAGCACACACACAGCTTCGGTCACCCGTTCTCACCCATGACGCATCACTGCCTCTGCTATGATTGGAATGTGATTTGTCCCCATCCCAAACCCGCACTGGAATTTGCTTCCCTGCAAATAGTGTTGAGATGCTGTGGGACCTTTAAGAGGTGATTAGAGGGATTCATGCCTGTTGTGGTTAGGATCTGGAGTGTCCCCCAAAAGTCTCATGTATTCTAATGTTATGGATTGTCTATGGAACCATGTGATGTTGGTGGATTGGGGTCTGGTCTGGAGGGGTGGATTGCAGTTAAGTTAGGATTAACGGTGTGTAGTGGCCACACCTGGATGCAGGAGGGACTGGTTACTGGGAGGAGACCTGAAAGGATACGCAAGCTGCACCTGCCTTCCTGGAGGCAGGGACTAGTCTCAACTAGCCTCAGCTTGTCTTCCTGTTTGTCCGGGGAAGCTGCCTCCACCTCTCTCTCTGCCACGTACTTCGATTGTTGCCGGCCACCCCTGAATGGACTGTGACCTTCGAGACTGTGAGCTAAAATAAACCTTTCCTTTCCTAAGCTTGTGGGTGTCAGGTACTGAGTCACAGCAATGAAGGAGTAACTAAGCCAATGCCATTCTCAGAGCCTATGTCAGTTCTCTCCGGAGTAAGTTCTCCCCTCCCGCGTGGGACTGGACCTGTTACTGCAGCCGGGGCTGTTACACATCAAGGCGGCCCTTCATGTTTTGTCCGTCCAAATTTTCACCGTGTAGTACAAATGAGATCCTCACAAGATGCCAGCGCCATGCTTCTGGGCTTCCCAGCCTCCAGAACCTTGAGCTAAATAAACCTGTGTTCTTTATAAATCACCCAGGCTCAGGCATTCCGTTATTGCAACAGAAAACATACTCACTTGTAATATTCTTTTACATTAAAACTGTAAACTCCTACCTCCCTTGGCAATTATGGATTGGGATCTGTAGTATCCCATAGTGCCAGTGGGCCAGTTTCCTTACCCTCTCTCCAAATGATAGTAATAGTATTCACTGCAGCACTGCTCTAACATGTACTAACTCATTTAACCCTTCACATCCACTCCAGGGTGGACACTACCATCATTTTCATTGTGAGGTCTTTCTTTGTTTCTTTGTTTCTTTCTTTCTTTCTGTCTGTCTGTCTGTCTGTCTTTCTTTCTCTCTTTCTCTTCCTCTCTTTTTTGTAATCAGTGCTGGGGCCAGGACCCAGGACCCTGTACATCTAGGCAAGTGCTCTATTGCTGAGCTGCACCCCTGTTCCCTCTGGTGGTTTGGGGGAAAGCTAGGCACAGTCCCCAAGGTCACTTAGCAAATAAGTCACAAGGCTTGACTTTGAGCCCAGGAATCTGATGCCAAAGCCGTTAACATCAAGCGTGGCGCGACCTGCCCGCCGCGGCATCTGCGGGGTGACTGGGCTTGGTGTTGTGTGGGTATCACTCCTGTCTGAGCTGTCCACCCATCGCAAGAACCCAAGTGCTTCTCTTCGAGTCTCTCTTCTGCCTATACTTTTGAGCTTGTGATTACCTTCTCCCCCAAGCCCCTCACTGCACTGCTGGCCCCTAGGTGCCTGTCCCCACACACCCAGAAGACCTCTGAAGCCCTTTCTGGAGCAGCTCCACTGAGATGCTGTGGACAGCTGAAAACCATGTCCCTTGATCCTGTCCTGTCCCAGGCTTATGGCCAATCCCTGCGCCTGGGTCAGCAAAGAGCCCACAGCATGAACACAGCCTTCCCCACGAGTTACTCCATGTGCCTATCAGAGTGCACAGCCAGCTGTGAGCCAGCAGGGTCAGCTCCTACGAGGAGCTGGCAGAGGAACCCCTTCTGGCACTCGCTTAGAGGTCAGAGTGGTCACAGAAGAGGGGAAACTCTTTCTGGATACCATAGAGATTGGAGATGCTGGGTGGCCTCCAAGCCAACAGGCCCAGCTCCCTGGAGAGCCAACAGTGTGCCCCAAGGCAGAAAGGCAGAAGGTTGGGGTGGGCGAGGAGGACCTCCTGGAGATGACGAGTAACTCAATGTCTGGGAAACACAGCTGGAAGGAAGAGGACCAGAGATGGGGTAGTGGGCACAGCCTGGCTCGGGGAGGCTGTGCGTGCAGAGTAAGGAGACGGCACAGGCAGAGCAGGAGGCTGTGTTGAGTGGGAAGGATGGGGGGATGCAGTCACAGATGTGAAGCCCTGGGCATAATCCAGCACGGCACTGGCAGGTTTAAGGGAAGGAGCCTGGCGGCACGGGCCCATCATCCCGTGTTCTGGGAGGCCAAAGCCGGAGGATCACAAGTTCAAGCCCAGCCTGAGCAACTTAGCAATTTAGCAAGACCCTGTCCCCAAACCAAAACTCAAAAATAGGCTGGGGGTGGCTCAGTGTGAATGCCTTGGGCTCGATCCCCAGCACTTCTGCGGAGTTTGCAGACGGAGGAGAAGGGAAGCGGCCGGAGCCCTGGCAGGGAGCTGCGAGGTCGGCCAGGGGCGCCAGAGGCCAAACGGGCTGGGGGTGGCTTCTCCAAAGGAGGGAGGTGGAGGGCGGTTATTTCTGAGAGGTAGCACTACCCAGGGGCCACCGGGACAAGATGGCCACTGGGGCTCCTGCAGAGGGGGCACAGGGGCAGGGCAGGTGGCCTCGGCAGCCCCACCCAACTCGCTTCTGCCCCTTTGCCTGTCCAAAGGCTTGGGAGTCATGACGTAGAACTGGCTCCTCCCACAGTACGCTGCTGTCAATGTACAGAGCCACCCCCATCTCTACCCCACAGCCCCCTCAACTCCTGGCACTGGGATTCAAGTCCAAATCTCTTATTTGGGGAAGTGAACCCAGGTACTCCAGTAGGAACACAGATCAGGTCAAGCAAGAGAAAGAAGCAGACTAAAGCTGTGCAGCCTCAGCCACGTTGCCTAACCTCTCTGAGCTTTGTTTTCTCTGTAAAGCGCTGCAGCTGTATTATCCTAGGAGAGACTGAGTGAGAGCAGAGGGATGTGGCTGGCGCGTGGCTCGGAATGGCCAGGGCGCAGAGGGGCCACGGCACCAGAAGCTTCCTGCACTTGGCGCCTACACAGTCCCGAGCCACTGTCCTTCAGCCCTTTCAGTCCTGCCCATCAGACTTTGCCCTGCTGGCTCTGTGTTGTCCCCTGTATGTGACATTTCTGGGGGCTCCAGGACCCCTTAAGTCTCAACTAGTGAACAACAGGGGGACCAGGACCTTGGGTGTGACTTCCACTGGTTCTCAAGACCCCACAGGGCAAAGGTCAGCCCGTCCATACCACACCAAACCAGATGCAGCCCAAACGGTGGTAGAAGCCTTCCCTCCCGCCCCTGAGGAGCTAAGCATACCTGGGGGGGACCCCAGGGTCCAGCTGAGACCCAAGTCCTTCAGATCTGACACTGAACCTGGATTCAGCCCTCTCCAGGCGCCCTCTGCCTCGGGCAGCTTCCTCTGCTCCCCCGCCCTCCCTCTCGACATCTGTGAAATGGGCCTACCGTCTCCCTTCTAGGCTGCTGAGTCCATCAAGGGTCGGGGGACACGGCGAGCGCTGGGTAAACGCCGGCAATGGCACTAAGGAGAGGAGCAACAGGGGACCCCAGATGACGGCGGTGTAAGCATTCCAGGCGCAGTGGGGATGGCCCGGCGCACCCGGCACTGCCATGCCATCCAATCGGGCACAGCAGAGCAACAGAGCCTGTGGACAGCATCAGGCTAGGGACCGGGCTCCGCCCCGCTCCCTCACCACACTGATGCACACTGGTGTTCCTTGTCCCCTACACGGGTGGGCTCTCGAGTCCTCACCGTGACACGCTGGCCGCCTGGAATACCTCCTCAGGAGCCATCCCCTCTACATCCCAACCCAGGCCCGTGGCAGATGCCTCGGCCTCTCTGGTCCCTCACGTGGGCCCTTCTCCCGCTCGCCTTCCCTGGCCCCCAGCCAGCACAGGGTCTCGGGATTTGGGCACCTGGACGGGAGATCCCAGGCCAGACAGGGCTGAGGAGGGACAGGGCGCCCACGCCTCCTCTCCATCCTGGACCCAGCCAGCCGGGACCCCCCAGCCAGCTCTGGCTTTGGACCTCTCCCCCCAGAGTTCCCCGCCTGCTGAAGGCCGCCTGGCCAACCCGAAGCCCACACAGGGCCGGGTGGGGGAGCGCTTTCTCCGGCCTCAACCTCCACATCAAACCCGCGCTCATTAAGAAGCACTGCGTGTGCCAGGGTGACATCTTTATCCGTGCGCCCGGAGACTTCAAAGCCTGCAGGAGATCTCCTCGGTGGATTAGACATGAAAAATGTCAGAGAGATGAGATGGAGAGGGGGAGCCTGCGGCTGCTCCGGGCGCTAATTAGGCAGGGGGTGGGCAGGAGGGCCGGGACAGAAAGGCAGGGCTGCCCAGGCGCAGATCCTGGGTAGGGGGCTGGGACAGAGACACTCGGCTACTGTCCCAGGCCATTTACTGGGGTCCCTGTCCAGGTTACCAGAAGCTGGAACCTCTCAGCCTGCAGGCCCTGGCAGGTGGGCAAGGCACCTAGCGAAACGCTCTAGCATCCTTGTGAGAGGGTGCCCGGCTCCACTGCCACCCACAAACACAGGCCAGATCCCCAGCGCGAGGCTCCAGACTGCCACTGGGGTGCAAGGGGAGGGGACTCTGATCCTACTCAAGACGGCAAGCAGGAGCAACCAGAAGGCCCCATGGTTGATTCTGCAGCAAGGAAGACCCAGGAAAGGCAGCGCTTGGGACAAGACCCTGGGCCTGGGTGGGGTGATCCCACCACAGGGAACAGAAAGGGTCCAGGGCTTGGGAGGGAAGCAAAGCCGTTCTCTGGCCACAGCATGACAGGCAGGGGCTAAGTGCCCGCCAGGCTCAGATGGAGCCCCACAGGGGAATGGTAGGGACCCGGAATGACATGGCCACTTTGTGGACTCTGAGCACGTCTTGGTGGTCCAGGGGGAGCTGGGTGAGGAGGCAGGAGGTCTGGGGAGAGACCCCCCACCACCACCATGATGGTTATGAGCCAGAAAGCTTGGAACAGAGCGGGGAACCACCGGGAGACAGGGGCCGGTGGATGACAAGCACCAAGTGACCGTGGAAAGCGGGCCCAGGGCTGACTCACCAGATTTCCAACTCCTGGCCCCTGTGAGCAGGCAGAAGCTGGGGCTTCCTCCAGCTGAGGATGCTGAGCTTGGGCTGGAGGCACCTGGAAACCTGGGGAGTGGACAGAGAGGAGAGTTTTGGGAGCAGAACTCAGGTGAGGCGTGGCAGGAGAGAAGCAGCCCACCATTCGCCCAACCGCAGGCCGTGTGGGGACAGCAGCACAGGCTCCTACTAGAGGCCCTGGCTCTGAGGAGGTGACGTCAGTCCTGGGGAGATCAAGAGGGAGAGCTGGACCAGGAAGAGGTTAGGAGCCAAACCTGCAGGGGACAGCCTGCAGCCTCGAGCAGTAGTCCCCAACCTTTTGACACCAGGGACTGGTTTAATCAAAGACCACTTTCCCAAGGATGGGTGGGAAGGGCTGCTTATTCTGCAGAAGGCTGCAGGAGGGTGGCTTTGAAGTGTCAGCCCCAGCAGCAGGGGACAGGAGATGGAAGCTCCACCTCCTGTCAATCACCAGTGGCATTAGAGCCTCTGGGAGCACATAGACGGGAGGCAGAGTTTCCCCGTACTGCTCACCTCTGGTTTTAGGCTCATCTGTCTTCTCAGCATGGTCTTTCCAAGGCCACAGATACTACCAGTCCACTGAATTTTGGGCTGAGGTGACACAGGTGGTAGAGAGGTCACACACTGGCAGAGCCAACACAGCGTTGCCTTTTATTTATTTATTGTTTACTGATTTTTGTGGTAGCAGGATTTGAATCCTGGGCCTTCGCCCTGAGTTAACATCCCCAACTCATTTTTATTTTCAAATTTTGAAACCGGGTCTCACTAAGTAGATAAGTTGCCCAGGGTAGGCTTGAGCTTGAGATCCTCCTGCCTCAGCCTCCCACAGGGACGGGTTTACCAACCTCCAGCACAGAGCCTCTCTGAAGACAGCGGCACGCACAGGCCTCTCTGCCCCTCACAATGCCCTGGTCGGGAGGTGAGTTTCCCATGGGGATCTTCCAAACCTCCCGGGGCACATTTGGGGAGAGAAACCTGCTTACTTCAAGCCACCAAGAAACAAAGGCCTCTGGGGTCCTGCTGCTCCTGGATGAAGAGGCAGAGGGATTTTTACGGATTAGCTTCCCCACCCCGTGGTGGGGAGGGGAAAGTGGATCTATTGATTGACCCATTTAGAATGTCGACTTTGATTTGGTATGTGTCGTCCTGGTGACTAATTGGAAAAGTTGTGGCTTTTTTTTTTTTTTTTTTTTTGAGGCAGGGTCTCACTCTGAAATCCTGGCCGGTCATGAACTCACTATGAGCCCAGGCTAGCCTTGGCTTCAAGGGCCTGGCAGTGTGCCAGGATTACAAGCGTGTGCCACCATGCCCAGTTTGTGTGGTATGGGGAATCCAACTCAGGGTCTTGTGCTTGCTAGGCAAATGCTTTAACACAGTGCTGTTCCTCCAGCCCCAAGTTGTGGCTTCTGATCAAGGGACAGTTGGGGTCTCCTGGTTAGTGGTGTGCAGAATCTGGGCTGACCAACGGGGTGGGCCATGGCTCTCATGGACGCTGGCAGCCACCCAGGGACAGTCATGGTGACAGAATCAGTGGCCGTGCTCATGCCCTGCATAAAATGCCACCCAGATAGGCATGCTCACAAACACACATGTACACACACACACATACCAAAAGGGAAGTGAAGGCAACTGACTCCCCTTTTCTCACTGGGGACCAGGAAAGGGACATTTCCCAGTAATCCTGTAGGGTTCCTGGTCCCATCCTGTATCCTGCCTCCACCATCAGCACCTCAGTTTCCCCTTGGGGAGTCACTCCGGGCCGTAATTATTATCTCAGATGGCTGAGGGATGCAAGCCCTAGGTTGACCAGATGCCCCGGGCCTGGCCAATGAGAGCACTGCACCTTTCCACCGTGACTGTGTTTGGGAGAGGTTAGGTAACCCCAGCAGAGCCAATGAGTAGCAAGAAGTATCATCCCAGAGATTTCTGCACACTTTTGAGGAACAGGGGCCGCTGAGCTGGCA
Organism: Ctenodactylus gundi; assembly: GCA_004027205.1. Lineage (NCBI taxonomy): Eukaryota > Metazoa > Chordata > Mammalia > Rodentia > Ctenodactylidae > Ctenodactylus > Ctenodactylus gundi. Next base: position 24,312 of record PVKB01004382.1, on the reverse strand, counting down.
GGACGTTGACAAGGGACACATTAGGGTTTGCAGCATTTGGGTCCCTTATGAAGTAGACTCTGAGGCAGATGTTAGAAAGCCAAGTGTCTGAAAGAGGGGCCTCGGGACTGGCCCGGGGAAGGCAGGAGGACATCAAGTGGACAGAAGGACAACCGACAGCCTTGGCCACCCACCACAAAGAGCCCTGGAGCTGGAGTTATCCGAAAGTCAGCAGAGATGACAAGCCGTGGTATCTCACCCCATTGCCACGCGGCCTGAGCCTCCAAGGGAAGGATGGTCCTTAGGCACTGCAGCGGTCCCTGCCCCTGCAGTCTCTGTGACCGCCCTTCCTACAGAAGGCCACACGTCCTGCCTGGGCGGGTAGTGAGCATCGCACACTGAGGCTCACTCCTTGGCAGCCACTTTTGTCACCATGAGGGGCAGGAGAATGAGTGAATGAAAACCTGAGACCGCAGAGCTAGGAAGTGGGCTGCATTGAGACTCTAAGACCTTGCTTGACCCCAGCATTCTGCACAGCCTGATCCACTGCCATCTTTTTTTTTTTCTTAAACCAGTTCATGGTGGGCTTTTGTCCCTGACAACCCAGAGGTGACAGGTAGCACCTTCTTTCCATGAAGCCTGGGCCAAGTTAGTCCTCTGGGGCCAACACAGAACGTCAGGGGGTGGGGACAGCAAAGGGCATCGGAGTGAGCCACGTGGGCGGTGTGGGGAGAAAGGCAGACCAAGGAGGGAAGCGGACGAGAGCTGGGCAGAAGTCTGCGGCTTTCCACCCACCTCCATCCCCAGTCCCCAGGGCCTGTGGACAGACAGGGGCAGCTGATGCAGGCCTATGAGAGCCCCACACTCCTCTGACCACAGTCTTTGGTGTATGGCTGGGTAGGGACCCACACAGGACCAGCCAGAGTCCTGGCATATCAGAGCCCAGGGCTCTTCCACCATAGTTGGTATCTGGCCAGTTCCCCACTGCCCACCATGGGGTTATTACCTCCCTGCCACCACATCCCCCATCTGGCTAAACCAGGCGCAACCTCCAGCTGTCGAACTCCCAGCCATGCGCCTTTTGGGTGAGACCTTCCTGGCTGGGGGACAGGGCAGGTCCCAAGCCATGCCTGAGTGGCCAGTTACTCCCATCTCTCCAATGGGCTCAAGGCTTCTGGTCCCACTGAAGGTGCCCCTGTGTCCAGCATCAGACAGAGGTGGCGATGGGGGAGCAGGGTAGGAAGCAGGGGTAAACCAGGGCAGAGGGGCAGCCTGCGTCCCTGTGGCTCTCCCAGCCACAGGGTTCCACATGGAGGCAGAGAGCAAGAACCGGACAGAGGGACAGCAACAGGCTGCTACTGTCCTGGCCTGTCTTACCGCGTCTCCATGTGCCAGCCCCCGTGAAGGGGACTTGTCGCTGTGACACCTCCAGGAGCCACTCAGCAAGCCTCAGGCATGACAGACGCGGTGACTGAGAGGACACCAGGAGGAGAGAGGGGCAGAGCGGACGGGCCTCTGACTCTAGGTGCTATTCTGCTCCAACCAAGGAACTGCAGAAGTCATTTGGGGCAAAGGTGTAACAGGAGAGAGAGACTTTGACACGGATGACCGGGCAACGAGCGGGCCTGGCGGGGCAGGACTCTAATCCCCACAACTCTGGGAGATTCAAGCAGGAGTTCTAGCCCAGACTGGGCAACTTATGAGAACTTGTGTCAAAATAAAATAAATAAAAAGGCTGGGGATGTAGCTCATTGTGAAGACCCTGGGCTCAATTCCCAGAGCTGCCAAAAAAAAAAGAAAGAAAGAAAGAAAGAAAGAAAGAAAGAAAGAAAGAAGAAAGAAAGAGAAAAAAAGGAAGAAAGAAAGAAAAAAAAAGAAAAAAACACAGAAAAGTGACTCCCAGGACCTGAACCCAGCTGATTCAGGCCCCCTCTCCACAGTGGGTCACAGCTCCCAAGGAGTCCCTGTCCTTAAATAAGTGACAGGACAGGACTAGGACCAGTCCCGCCCCTCCCAGCCTGGCCAGGTGCGAGGGGTCCACCGCCAGCACTGCTGACTGAGCTTGGAGCCTCCATCCTTTTGTTCAAGTCCATCGTCTTTTGTAATTAGAAAATAAATTACTTTTTCTCAGAGAAACAGGCTTGCTTCCCGCGACATGGATAAGAAGGATAAGAGGCTGGGAGTAGGAGCGGCTGACAGGCGGAGAGCGGGCCTATCAGCCCGTCCAGGCACTCAGGAGGGGTGGCTGAGGGGGACGTGGGCAGGGGGACAGAGCCTGGTGGAGGCAGACCCTTCGTGTCCACTGCACTGTCCTACAGCCAGGAATGCAGAATTCACTCGTCCCTGACAGAGGGTCCCTCGGGGTCTCACTTCACAAGAGAGTGAGTTTGAAAGCCATCCAGGCAGCCCCACTCCAGCGTGTGACAGCATCTGTCCCACCCGGCTACAGCCCACAAGGCCAAGGCTGTCACTCACGGAGGCAGCTGCCTCGTCTGCCTCTTCCCTGGACACCACCACCGCCTCTGGCCTCCTTGATGGTCCTCAGCACTCTTGCTCCAGGCTTTGCCCCCCCCCCCAGCTCTGCCCTCCTGGGGGTCTCCTCACTGCATCCCTCGCTGACCACTCCCCTCACCCTGACTTTCCCTTCACGGGTCTGCTTTGGTTTTTCTGCAGAACACACCCCTGATGGCAGGCAGGGTGGTGGTGGTGGTGTGGCTGTCACAGAGGGAGGGGACCAGACCTGATGGCGCCCTCACCGTAGGAGGCCACACCAGCCCTGGAGGTGGGCCTACCTGGCCGGCGTCCACCTGGATTCCTTTGGAGTGTGTTTCCCTGTGCGCTTTGACCTCCTTCAGAGCGACAGTCCCCAGCACTGTGGAGCTCTGCAAAAAAACAGAACACAGAGTAGGGCCAGGGATCCTTGGGGGTGAGGGGCGCAGTGACAGAGACCAGGCATTGGAAAAGGACCCCCAGAGTACAGCCCCAGAACTTATAGGTGGGTCTCTGTGGGCAGGTGCAAGGATCCTAGTGGCATCTAGTTTGGGGAAGTTGGTGCCTCCCCATCCATGCTCACCTGCACCCTTGGGTGAAGAGTTCACCCTGCAGGTGAGCACCACCTGGTGGAGACACTGTAGGGCCCCTCCCCAACTCAGCCCCGGGTGGAGCAGGCAGCTGATGCCTGGATGAGGGGGGATCACAAGACCCTCACCCAGCCTCAAAGCAGGACAATGCTAGGGAAATCTGTTCACCAACACTGTCCCTCTCCCCAGATACAACCCCAGGGGAAGGATCTTGAGACCGTATCTTGGCTGGATATCTCCCTTTCCCTCCCCAGCATCCTTACAGGGGACCCCTAGGCACCGCTTCAGTTAACTGGACACACTCAAGACATGAGCTCAAGCCCTATTTCCGGGGAGCCGGGCTACGGCAGGGAGGATGCAGCTGATGCCCAGATCCCTCACTGTAGCTATGGAGCACGGTGGGATGGTGGTGGGCGGTGCTCCTGAGCCCAGGAGGAATGGGGTGGGGCAGCAGGGTTGGATGGCCCCACCCAAGGCAGATATGAGCCAGACCCGGATACATGGGCACCTCAGGAATTCCCAGTCCTGTCAGGCCTTTGTTAGAGTCCAAGTGTCAGAGCCTCAAGTGTGGGTAGGACCCAACCTCAGCTTTTCTCACGGCCCAAAGCTGTGGATTAGGAACTCAAGGTGCCAATGAGATCTTTCTAAGATAACTAGCAAATCCCAGGCACTGGTCCTGCTGCACTCCCAAGGCCTTGAGATTAGATAGAGCCTCAGATGTACTCCCATATCCGTTTCCAGAGTCACGTGAGACCATAATGGCTGTGCAAAGCTGCCAGCCTCCCTAGCAAGTAACGGTAAGGGACAAGATAGGATAACCTGAGAAACCACATCCTCAATATATACAGAGTTTCTACAAATCACTGAGGAACAATGACAACTTCAATAAAGAAAAAACTGGGGAAAAGAGAACCCGATAGACCACTGGAAAGGAAATAAGTTTCCAACTATATTAAATACGCGTTATCACTTACAATGCCAATACCATAAACACAACAGGATGCCATTGTCACCTATTCGGCTGATGAACAGGAAGTTTGATAATCTGTTACTTAGTAAGGATGCACTCAATGAACCAACACTACATGCTTGCTACAGGGGAACTCTGGGATATCTGTCACCTTGCAGGGGAGCACATCCTTGACACAACTTTGACACCTGAGAAGCCACTCACACATGTGCTAAGACCTGCCATGAGGCCGAGAGGACAGGGTGGCAGTGCTGCCGAGGACAGAACAGTCCTTCCAAAGGTTCAGGCCACACAGCAGCAGCGCATCCACACAGCGGGGCTAGGGGCACTGTGTGTCATGGCTTGGATCCGGCGTGTCCTCCCAAAGCCTCACGTGTCTGGAAGGTGGGTCAGTGGATTAGCTGAGTGATGACTTCACCTGCTGTTGGGAGGAGTGGTGGAGGGATGGATCACTGGGAAGCAATGTCACTCGGAACAGTGTACTCTTGTCCTCAGCTCTGCCTTTGTCTCTGCTTCCTGTGCTGCCAGGCTGTGAGTAGCCCTTCTCTAGCTTTCTTTGCCATGTTCTTCTGCCACTGCTGGGTAACAGTGAGCAAACTGAGACCTCTCACCTGAGACCTCTGACCTGAGACCTCTGACCTGAGACCTCTGACTGGGGGGACAGATTCTTGCCCTGGCCTCTCCCCAGGAAGTAGAAGGTCGGGGAGAGCCCAATTCTACCCTTACCGGTCCCACCCTCAATGACTGATTTTTCCACCCAAGACCCCTTCCTACCAGCATGAAAAATTTACAGATAAACCCACTGACTCCAGTTAACCCCCCACAGCCCAGTCACGTGCCAAACACATCAGGGAACATTCCAGATCTGAGCCATAGCTTCCAGGAAGCTCAGGAGTGATCTAGAATGACCCATATGTGGGGAGGTGGGGAGAGAATCATGATTTAGGGGCCGCCCCAAGGACTCGAGATACACACACACACACACAAACACACACACACACACACACACACACACACACACACACACACACACACACGCACCCTTCTTCTTAAAGTACCTTGAGGGCTTCCATCACTCTAACAAGAAAGAAGAAAATCCTTCCGCCTCTAAGGCCCAGAGGGGTGTGGCCCGTGCCACGGCGGGAGCCAGCGCCCCCCCCCCCATAGATACTCCCCAGATCCCCTGGCCTCCAACCTGCCACTACACCTCTAGGCTCTTGCCCATGTAACTGGGTGCCCAGGGTGCCATCCTGCACCCAGCCCCTCCCACCTCACTGCCCTGCTTAGCCTCTCCTGCCCAGCTATGCCTTCCCCAGGGCAGGGCCTCCTTCTCAAGGACGGACACTGCACAGCCCTCCCCTCTGAGCCCCTCTGGACCCTGAGTCTGGCACAGCCCTCTAATCAATGCCCACCTCTCCCCACCCAGACACCAGTCTCACTGGGGCAGGTGTGCAGCCTGGCCTTACCCTCTCTGTTCAAAAGTCACACTTGGAGCCAGCATGCAGCTCCACGTGGGCCCTCAGCCGATACCCCTGTGTGCACAGCACCACTGGAAGAAAGCAACACACCACATCCCAGCCACATCTCTGCAACGCCTCTGCCGCCACTGCTGAGGGAGCCCGCCGCCCTCACTTCCGGCCGCGGGAACCCATGGCCAGCTCATGAACGCGCCATCGCTCCTTTCCCTTCTCTGTGTCCAGCATCTTAGAGACCAAACTGGTGTCCCTGTGCATGCTGAGATCACATGTCCTCATGCTGGCTGATGCCTGTTGCATGGATGCTCCTAAATCCTGTGTCCTGCCCAACATCTGGGGACAGGGGAATGGTGTCCACATATGGTAGCAGGGGGCCCCATGAGCGACACCGCTAGACACCTTTCTGTGCATGCTTCTGGTGCAGACAGATCCGTGGAGGGGACTCGGTGTGACACCGCTAGGCCAGAGGATAATGTAGCTCCAGCTCTAGCAGAGTAGACGTCGGCCTTTCGGGGGTCCGGGGGGCCTGACCGGTGTCGTTGCAGCCGCTCTGAGGCATCTTCAGCGGTCACCCCTAGACAGTGCCTCTACGGGTTCCTTATCTACATGCCTCCAAGAGAGCCTGATCCACAGAGTGGGCACACGGTTAAGTCTGTCAAAGAAAGGAAGAAGGAAGGAGAGAGAGAGAAGAGGAGGCAGGGAGGGAAGGAGGGAGGGTGGAAGATGAGGTGAAACAGGGAGGTAGACTCCGTGGAGATGAGGAGGGAATGGGGGTGGGGGTGGGGGGAGGGAGGGAGGGCAGAAGGAGAGGGCCAGGAAGCAGGGCCTGGGACAGTGCTGGCCCCTGGAACCACAAGGCAGCAGCGGAGGCGAACGCAGCCAAGAGACCCCAGGAGTGACAGGACCGTCACTGCCCTGGGGACGGCTCCCCCGGCCAAGATCACAAGTCTGGAACAACACAGGTGCTTTGATCAGACTGGATGAGCCGGGAAAGTCCCTGGCGGGCTGGCGGGAAGCGGACATCTGCGGGCTACACCAGAGGAGAGGCCCTGGGAGCACCAGGGGAGGGGAGGGGCGGAGGGCTGGAGGAGGGAAAAGCCAGGCGGGACCCAACTGCTCTGTGCAAGCGTGCACGTGTACCTGCATGCCTGTGTTCACACATGCATGTGTGTGTGCACGTGTGTTCATGTATGTCAATGTGTGTGCCTTCCTTCTCATCCCCATAGTACAGCCAGGAACACTGAGCCAAGAGAAGCTCCACGCAGCCCCGGTGGGGGGCAGCTCTGACCCCAGCAGTCAGCTCCAGGGTGCAGGTCCTTGAGGTCATGCCTGTCATCACAGTACCCTGGCAGGCTGAGGTAGGAGGACCGCAACATTCCTTTTGCTCACACTGTCATATGCCCAGACACAAAACACATTTTTTTTGGAACATCAGACATGACAGGAGATAGCAAACTTGATGATGGGGGGGGG